>VVAS01098026.1:0-10147 GCA_015103295.1 Ptychochromis oligacanthus | reverse complement strand
GTATTTCTGCTTCTTCATGCTATTGTGTCTTCACTTTGTGAGAAATACTAGTCATTTGATAATTACACATTCTGGTCATTTATACACTATACATTTAGAGTGCCACATGTATGCAGGCTTGCAAGCAAGAATAAATGTTTTGTTGATTTAGTTCAGAACCCTGCGTTGGGATTGTGATTGTGATTGGTTTTACCTGATATTGTTATAATTAGACCCCATCTCTTACAAATTATCTTAATACATTTATGCAGTTATTTTGTTAGCAAATTATGTTTGAGGTACAACGCTAATCAGAAACCTGTTCTATATCAGACAAGGTGAACATACCTGAAGAATGGTAGTGTTATACAGCATAATATAGTTAAACAAGTCCAGTTCAAGTAAATCAGTTTTCACTCTTTCTGAATAACACAAAGATTATATTGTGTAGAATTAAACTGATTTCCCCCTGTGTTATGTGACCATCATAACAAAGAGAGGATGTTGCTTTCAGTCGAGAGCTATGAAAGATATTCTAGCCACAAGCACTACTTTTTTTTTTTATTAAAAACTCTGGCTCTCTTCCATAGTGTCTCGTTTGTCCTGTCTCCCTCTCCTCTCTTCTGTTATTCCTCAGCCCCAACCGGTCGCGGCAGATGGCTGCCCCTCCCTGAGCCTGGTTCTGCCTGAGGTTTCTTCCTGTTAAAAGGGAGTTTTTCCTTCCCACTGTCACCAAGTGCTTGCTCATAGGGGGTCATCTAATTGTTGGGGTTTCCTGTCTAATATTTTAGGGCCTATAAAGCGCCATGAGGCAACTGTTGTTGTGATTTGGCACTACATAAATAACATTGAATTTAAAATTGAATTGAATACTCTGAGCTTGCATTTAATAACAGAATGTGAAAAGGAGTGGGAGTATATGCAACTTCTATTTATGCTTAGGAGTCCAACAAATTAATGAAAACATCAATAAATATTTAGGTTACATCATCTGCAATGAGGATGATGTTTTAAAGATGTATGACACTTTCACCCAATGAAATGACAGACAGATACTGTATATTGTATTATAGAGAGTTATAGCATGTGGATGTTTCAGCACATGACCTGGAGTTGAACTGAATGTCTGAGGTGTACAAGGTGAACAGGAATGGATGCAACACAGAGTTCACTGGGGGAAGAAGGGGAGAAGGGCAAGTAAGTTAGGGTGTGTGGATGCCAGAGTGTGTGGTGGAGGAGGCAGCAGAGGGCTGTGAACTACATCTGTTGAAGAAATTGTTCAGCTCCGCTCAAATTTTTTTCTTCTCTTTTTTTTCTCCTGACCCCACAACCTGTCGCAGCAGATGGCTGCTCTCCCTGAGCCTGGTTCTGCAGGAGGTTTCTTCCTTTTAAAATGGAATTTTTCCTTCCCACTGTCGCCAGGTGCTTGCTCATAGGGGATCATCTGATTGTTGGGATTTCTCTGTAATATTGTAGGGTCTTTACCCTACAATATAAAGTGCCATGAGCTGACTGTTGTTGTGAATTTGAGCTATATAAATAAAAGTGAGTTGAATTGAATTGAATTTTCTCTCCCCAGGCTGCCCACTGGTTGTCTGTTTGTCACCTTAACCCCAGTGACTTTCTTCATTCCACTCCACACATCCCTTGTGTTGTTCTGCTCGCCTGAGTTTGGCCTCCAGGTTCCTCCTCTAGGAGTCCTTGCATTTTCTCAACTTCACCCTTATGTTTTGCTGCACTCTCCTCAGTTCTTCACTGTCCCAGACCTCAAGGCGTTCTTCTTTTTATTAAGCAGTTCTTTCAGGTCACTAGTGAGTCAAGGCTTACTGTCCTCAAAGCAGCATACAGTCTTGGCTGGTAAGATGGTGTGTTCACAAAATTTCATATATTCTATGAATCAGTCAGTCAAACTGTTATTGTCCTCTTGATGTGGTTCATAAAGCACATTCGAGTCTGTAGACTCAAAGCAGTCCTCCAGTGCCTCTACAGCCTCATCCGTCCACCTCCTAACAGCTCTTGTTAGGAGCTCGTGTATCCAACAAAGGTTGTTGTTTAACATGAGGAACATACTTAGATTAGATTACAGTAAATGGTACATGGACTGGTTCTTATACAGTGCTTTTCTACTCTGCTTGAGCACTCAAAGCACTCTAAAACAGTGAAATGAGTGATGTCACATTCTACCTCTGCATCAGCTGATGCTTGAATGTAAACAGCAACAACAATAACAGATGAGAATTCACTTGGGAAGTAATATAGACCCAGTCCAACAACTATGACTTCAATATATGGGCCACAGAAATGTTCCTTCACACTAACATGTCCAGGATTGTTCACAAATGACAGTTCCTCCACCTTTCTTCTTGCCACTCAGATTAACATCTCTATCTACAAGAAAAGTTCTGAAACCAGGTCTTGCCGCAATGTGTTCCAGGAAGTTTGAGTTTTGCCATATTTCCATGAAAAACATAATACTACACTCACAGTATTTGCTCTGGGTCTTAATAACACTCCAAGCTCATCCATCTTAATGCCAAAGGACCTCACATTCCCCAGATGATAGCTGGAACTGATGGTTTACATCTCCTCCTTTTAGCTCTTAGTTTAGCACCAGCTCTGCAGCCCCATCGTCTCTTCTGTAGCTTCTCCGGAATAACTGTGGTACTCAGTATCACTGGTTCCATTTGGTATCACTGGTGTACTCAGTGCCATTAGCTAGTTCCATGTGTAAACAATGCATCTTTCCATTGGCAAACAACAACAACAACAACAACAACAACAACAAAACACCACAAGCAAGAAAAAAAGGTGCGTAAAGTAATAAAATAACACAATTATTAGTAATCTGGAACAATTAAAAACAGCAAAATACATAAGAGCTGCTGCAACAGACTGCCACTCAGCACTGTGCTATGGCACATTAATGTATAACATTATAAAAATGAAAATCATCTTCATCAATATGACGTGTTTAATAGTAGCTACTTTGTTGCTCTTCTCCCTCAGACTCTAGATGGCTTTGTGTTTGTTGTTGCATCAGATGGCAAAATCATGTACATTTCAGAAACGGCATCAGTTCACCTTGGTCTGTCCCAGGTAAGACACTCCACCTCACCACGCTCTCATGTGGATTAGTACACCCTCAAATAAGTTTATATTTTCCAAACCAAACAATTTGGAGGTAAATATGCAAGTAAAATAGAAGCATGTGATGTGTAACACACCTTTTCTATATTGATTTCATGCATTTTTTGTGTAGCTGATCACTACATGCTGGAAATGTGTGTGCTGCAGGTGGAGCTAACAGGAAACAGTATATTTGAGTACATCCACCCATCAGACCATGATGAGATGACAGCAGTGCTGGGTCTTCGCCAGGCACCACACCATCACTTCTTGCCGGGTACTTAAAGACCTTTTGTCTCTAGTGTGAAGTCTCAGACAGTTGTAGCTGATGTCTTATTCCTGAAGTGCATTACAGTTCAGATCCTGTTATGCCACATTTATGGACTGGTACTTATCCCAGAAAGGTGATTCTGTTCATCTAGATGTAGGGTTTTCCATGGGAGAAATGTTTTGTCACTTATCCAAGTGACTTATTCAGTCTCAGCTCACTGCAGGTTTTCGCCAGCCTTATAAATGGTACAGTTGCATAACGACTGAAACTGGCACCATTGACTAGCAATGGGCCGTGAGCTCAGTTTCATGGTCGTTAATATGCAAATTGTCATGACCACTGATAAATGGCCATGAGTACCATTCACAGAGAGTTGGGGAATGGCTGCAGTCACAGCAGTGTAAGATGGTAAAAGATGTACTCTAAGGCCACCTCCTCGGTTCAGAGATGGTCGTTCCCTTTTCACGTAAATGGTCTCCTCGTCTCCCCATTCAAACCAGCGTTCCTACCTGTCCAGGATGTGCACATCATCATCACTGAAAGAATGGCCACTGGCCTGCAGGTGTAAATAGACTGCGGAGTCCTGGCCTGTTGAGGTAGCTCTTCTGTGTTGTGCCAGAGGTTGTTTGGTTTTCCCAATGTATATAATTCATGGCAATCCTCTTGGCACTTAACAGCGTACACTACTCTGTTTGTGCTGGGGGACTCGATCCTTGGGGTGGACCAGTTTTTGGTGTAGCATGTTTTGGGGTTTGAAAGTCACAGAGACGCAGTGTTTTGAAAAAATGTGCCTTGGCTGTTCCGATACTCCTGACACATAGTGAATCAGTAAAGGTTTTCACTTAGGCAGCAGTTGTCCTTCTCTCCTGGATCTCCTGGAGCATTCTTTAGATACCTTCCCAGCTTTGACAAATGTCCAGCTGGGATAATGACATTTACTCAGGGCCTTTTTAATATGATGTTGTTCTGCTTCCCTGGCCACTGTGTCTGTGGAAATGGTGTTTGCTCTGTGTTGTAGCGTCCTGATGACACCCAGTTTGTGCCCCAGTGGATGATGAGAGTCAAACCTTAAATACTGATCCGTATGCATTAGTTTACAGTACATATCGACTTTCAAATGTCCCCCATTACCGATGGCAATTCCACAGTCTAAGAATGCTGGCCTGTCATTTTTCATGTCCTCCCTGGTGAGCTTGATGTGCTTTGTCCACTGAGTTAATGTGATCCTTGACTTGTGGTACGTACTGAGATTTGATTTTCGCCTAGGTGTCATCCACAGACCTGAACCAATGGCTCGGTGGTGTTCCAGGATAGAATAACAGAGCCCTCTTTTCCACTTCCTCCATAGACAAATTAGACACAATAGGTGAAACTGGGGAACCCATTGCCTACTCATGTTTCTGCCTGTAGTACTGGCCCTTGTAAGTCAAATCTGTGGATTGAAGACACAGTTCCAAGAGCAGACACACTTGGTCAGACTTCAATGAGCAGTCTTGTACAAATGGGGTCAAGAAGACATGTTGATGGTTTGGAGGAAATAATTGTTGAAGTTAACTTGGAAAAATCGATCGGAGAGAAAGAGACTAAATAAATATCAGCAGTTTTAAAAGTTTTTGTACTTAATGATATGTCTAAGGGACAGTTGTGAATAATTTTTCTCTAATGGTTAAAATTTTATTTGTGAAGAACTTCATGAATTTATTACTAGTTCTTATTTTCTTCAGTAAGTGATGAATAGTAAGAGGTCCTAACTTTACAGAGTGCTTTTTATAGAGCAACAAACTATTTTTCCAGGCCAGGATTGAGTGCAACGCCATTTCCTCTCCAACTTAGGAGTTATCTGCTTTAAGGCATGTCTTTGTGAATTATACCAGGGAGTCAGGCATCTCTGATTTGAAACTTGGTCTGGGGCTGCATTTCAGCCAGTGGGTTTGGGGATCTTGTCCAAATTGATGGAATTATAAATGCAGAAAAGTACTATAAGATACTGATCCACTGCAGTACTATCTGGAAAGTGTGTGATTGGCAACAGCTTCATTTTTCAGCATGACAATGATCCCAAACACACTGCCAAAGCACTAAAAGCATACCTGATAGGAAAACACACAATGGAACACTATCAGTCATGGATTGGCCTCCCCAGAGCCCGGACCCCAGTATTATTGAAGCAGTGTGGGATCATCTTGACAGAGAACAGAACAAAAGGCAGCCAACATACAAATAAGAGTTTTGGAATCTCTTTCCAGAAGCCTGGAGAACTATTCCTGAAGACTACTTAAAGAAATTACAAGAACGCTGCCTAAGAGAGTTCAGGGTGTGTTAAAGAATAAAGGTGGTCATACAAAATATTGACTTTAGAATTACACCAACACTATTTTTGCATTGTATACCAGGTTTCCATTTATATTTGCATATTTCAATAAATTGCTCCACCTATTTCCCATTTTCCTAACAAAAAGAAATGAGGGGTGGCTCAAGACTTTTGGTCCCTCAAAATCAGGAAAATATTATAACTCTTGTCCTAGATCGTTTGGGGAGGATTAAAGCAGGGTTGTATGGTGGCAACTAAGTGAGAAATCAAAGTATCTCTGTTGGTTCTTGTTGGTCAGGTTCTTATTAGTGCTTTGTAAAAACAAACAAATTTAAAAGAACCTAAAGAAGAAGTGTTGCTAGTGAGCACAGAATTTGAATATTGCATTGTAAACCATAGTGTGTGTAATGCTTCTGAAATGTGTGTTTTTTGGCAGAGTATGAAATTGAGCAGTCCTTCTTCTTGAGAATGAAGTGTGTTCTTGCTAAACGAAATGCAGGACTGACATGTGGAGGATATAAGGTACGTACAGCTTGCCAACAAGTACAGCAATGCTCAGTGGGTGCTTTTGTTTCTGCTAATTTCCTCCTGTCCTTGTTCCTTTTCTCTTTTCCTATTGAGAATGTTCCAATCCCTTTCTAGGTGTAACCTATGACATAAAAAAAAAGAAAAAGAAAAAAAAGAAATCAAAATCAAAGACCCTTTCCATTGTAATAGCTTCACTGATAATCAACTGATGAGGATGTTCAAGCTGTTGTGGAAACAGCTTCTTAGTGTAATAACATTTATTGAACTGTAAAACTGTAGAAAAGCACAGATCTATAAATATTTGTAATTTTGCCTGTATGCACAACCACAGTAGATTTTAAATCAAACAATGATGATTTGATTGAAGTTCAGACTGTAAACTTTAATTCAAGGGCTTTAATAAAAGTATTGCATTAACTGTTTAGGAATTACAGCCATTTTTATACACAGATCCCCATTTTCAGAGGCTCAAAAGTAATTGGACAAACTAACGTAATTTAAATATAAGGATTCTTGTTAATACTTGGATGAAAATCCACATTCAGTTGCTGCTTTGTTTGTGGGGTCTCCCTGAATCTTTTATGTAACACAGATACCTATACACATATCAATACTAAAAAAAATTTCTATAGCATTATTATGGATATAGCAGAGTTAAGTGTTGGAGCAGCACACACGGTGTTTCTTTTTTAAACCGTTAAATGAACACATTTCAGAGTTGAATTCTGCAGTTGAGATACTGTGCCTCTGAGTAGTTATCTTGTGATGACACCATCAATGCATCTGTTGCACTTTCTCATGCATCCTTGCTAGAGGCCAGATGAGATGCGAGGAAGAGGGGCCACGACATGAAATGCACCCATATGGAAAAGGTGTATGTTACAGTGGCATCTGGGTGACTGTGGTTCCAACACCATGGTTTGTGAAATCATAGTTTAACTGTTATAATGGGGTGGCTGTGGCTCAGGAGGTACATTGGGTCACCTGCCAATCGGAAGGTCGGTGGTTTGATCCCAAATTTAAAATAACCTAGACATGCAGACTGGAGGAGCCAGTCGAAGTATCCTTGGCATGCAACCCCAAGTTGCTGATGCATCCATCAGAGTGTGAGTGTGTTAGACAAGGTGCTTAGACGTTGAAGAAAAGCACTTGTATGAATGTGTGTGTGATTGGGTGAATGAGGCTCAGGCTTTAAATGTAATGACACTGGTGTCATACTGTTATTTCCCAGGTCATCCACTGCAGTGGCTACCTGAAAGTGCATCAGTACATGGTAGACATGGCACTGTATGATTCATGTTATCAGACTGTGGGCCTGGTGGCAGTCGGACACTCCCTGCCCCCCAGTGGTATCACTGAGATCAAACTCCACAGCAACATGTTCATGTTTCGGGCCAGCCTGGACTTTAAACTCATCTTCTTGGACATGAGGTAGGAGAGATGCTGGATTGAACAGGTTGGCAGATAAAGGAAAGCCATGTCATCATGAGATTCTGTCACCTGTTAAAATATAAAATTATAGAACTCATCACAACAAATGATCAACGTAAAGATAAAACCATGTATAAAACACTTCACGAGTAAAAGAATAATAGGTTTGAATATAAAATAACTGTTTTAAAATATGTGCAATGCTGTTGACTGAACATTATGATCCACTTTAGAACTTCACTGTTCAGATCAGCCCTGACTTGTCCTTCCTTCCTATGTGGAGTCAGGGTGGCAGAGCTGACGGGCTACGAGCCTCAGGACCTGATAGACAAGACTCTTTACCACCATGTTCATGCCTGTGACATTTTCCATCTACGCTATGCTCATCATTTATGTAAGTCCACTAGTTTTTCAGTGAGACTCATGGGGGAGGAGGGGTGACTTATGTGGACAACTTTTGGGAAGAACTGAAGACATTATCTTGGATTTGGATTTGATAGCTTGTTCAGTGTTGTGTGTATTTGCCCAGCGACTGCAAATGGAAAGCAGCTAAATCTGGTACGAGGCATCTTTCTCTCGTGAGATCAGTGTTTTTGTGCATGGTTACTGACAAATAATAATGCTAAACTAATCTAAACTGAACTGACCTAAAGGGGACTGAAAAGGGAGATTTGACCAGCTTTCTCTTTGTGTTTACTGCAGTACTGGTGAAGGGTCAGGTTACCACTAAATATTACCGCTTGCTGTCAAAACATGGAGGTTGGGTGTGGGTGCAAAGTTACGCCACCATTGTCCACAACAGCCGTTCATCCAGACCTCACTGTATTGTCAGTGTGAACTATGTCCTCACGTGAGTCAGCATCCTTCTTCTCTAATTCTCCATGTAAATCCTCCATTAAACAATTTAGATATGCAGAGTACCTGTGCCTGTTTTTTTGCACACAGTGACATTGAATGCAAGGAGCTGCAGTTATCTGAAGATCAGTGTCGAGCGACTAAGTGTGGTCTCAGTCTTTCTTCTTCTCAGGACCACCGCAGACAGCTCAGATCCAAAGCGGTCAAGATGAAGACCAAACTAAGGGAAGCTCCCTATCTTGAGGTTCTACTTGGCTTTCTGATTAGTATTGCAAAGAAATCTAGAAATGACTGAAATGTTTTGTAACTATTTCAACAAAAATAATATGTCAGTTTCATTATAGCTACAACAAAATATTACAAATAATGACAAAACTAGGGAAACTGTTTTGTGTCAGCCATTGCAGTCGAAAGCTGCTCTTACTGACCTTGAAATATAATGAACCGATCTGTTTTGGATAACAACAAATAGTGAATTTGTTGAAACCTCATTTAAGCTTCTGCTGAATTTTGGAATGTGTTAATTTTCACAGAAGAAAACTGTTGATCTTATGAATTTAACTGAGCCACTATGGATAAAAATGATGTGACCAAAGACTGCAGCATCACACCATTTTTGACTTAATGAGGATACAGTGGGAATAAAAACATTTAATCTAATATTTCGCCAAACACAGCAATGAAAGCGTTATTCTGAGACAGTCACTAACCTTCTCTTTTATGTTTGCTTGTGAACGCCAGCAAGTCACTAGCCTCTTCAATCCGGATCGCTCATGCTGCTCTCCACAAAGGGGGATGTGGAAAGACAGATCCCTGCACCCAGTGACCTCTTGCAGGGAGAAGAGCTCCAGCTTGAGACCTGAAGTAGCTCAGGTGTCCTGCAGCCCTACTTACAACCTGACTCTGCATTACCCCTCCCACCAGCAGCATCTAAATGTTCAGAGGCAGCTGCCCAGCTCGATTCCCTCCTCTCAGCTGTCTCAGCAAATCGTCGGCTCCCTGCACAGTAAAGGGGATGATGGATGGAACATCAGCAGCTCCGAAGCATCCAGCAAATACAGAGGTAGAGGTTTTATTTCATTTTATTTACTTATAGTTTAGAGGAAAGTATTCAAAGGAAAAGGTTAGCAAAGAAAAAGTGGGATAGTCAGGGAGATGAAGGAAGTAGACAGGAGTACTGGGAGGCCAGGCGTACAGCAAAGAGAGAGGTTGCAAAGGCAAAGGAAAAAGGCTTATAGTGAGTTGTATGTGAGGCTGGACACCAAGGAAGGAGAAAAGGACTTGTATCGATTGGCTAGGCAGAGATATCGAGTTGGAAAGGATGTGCAGCAGGTTAGGGTGATTAAGGATAGAGATAGAAATGTGCTAACAAGTCAAGAGAGTGTGTTGAAAAGATGGAAGGAGTACTTTGAGGAGCTGATGAATGTGGAAAATGAAAAAAGGAGGAGGACAGATGGAGGACAGTTAGTGAACCAGGAAATGCAGGGGATTAGTAAGGAGGAAGTGAGGACAGCTATGAAGAGGATGAAGAGTGGAAAGGCAGCTGGTCCAGATGACATACCTGTGGAGGTATGGAGATGTCTAGGAGAGAGGGCAGTGGACTTTTTAACCAGATTGTTTAACACAATCTTGGAGAGTGAGAAGAT
>VVAS01098006.1:0-10660 GCA_015103295.1 Ptychochromis oligacanthus | reverse complement strand
CAGAAAAAAAAATAATATTTTTTATCTTTTTTGGTCCTCCCCCCCACCCTTTTTTTTTTTTTTTTTTTTTTACTATGCCTCAGAATTATTAAGTGGAAAAAGAAGCATGTACAAGAACTCTTAATGATTCAGGGACTTGTGTATTGGTCTTCGAATCGTCATTTTTGGCTAAATTAAAATTTCTACATGAGAAAGATGAGCCTTATCATCGCCAAATTAATTAACTTTAGTACAGTTGCTTTGTGAATGGTTTGATTGGCTGTCTAGGTCACAGTCTCTGAGCTACCACTTTAAAATTTAATATTTCAAAAAGTGGGAAAATTAAAATTTGGTTTAGGTATGACAGTGATTAATGGACCAATAGAGCTGTCCAGGTTTGATTTGCAGTTACCTTGAAGTTTATTATCATCCCATATAACATTTTGTCATCAACCTCCTAAATTCTTCTAAAATTTATTTAGCATATTTTCATACTTGAAACACATGCACTTTTAACCAAACATCAACATGTTTGTAAAACTTTTAGTGCCCTAATACATTTACTTTCAAGTCTTTGTGAAAAGCAAGTAATCAACCTGTGTTTTTTTTACCTGATTTGTGTACTTTTCCTTGAAGCATGTGTTTACATGGTGACTCATTAAATGCATTTATTCAACTGTTGTGCATATGTTAGTCATATACATGTGTTTTAGTATGATGTAATCATGCTGTGTGATTCATATTGGATATGCAGGAGTGCTCTGAAAATGTGTGGCAAATGGGCTGCACTTATCCAGGTCTCACATCCAGATGGCAGCACTGAGAGCAGTTGTGTGGCTTGAGGACACTGACTTGCAGACCGGAGGAACCAATAATTGCAAAACCACCCCATCAGACCCCTTGAGCTCCTGAGTCACAGCCACCCCTATATATGTACAACTTTTTGCTGTGTATGAGAATATTCCACATTTATAGATGTAAAAAGGATAGTGTTTCATGTGCGCTTACGTGTGCATTCAGTATATATGAAAAAAGTTATCTTGATCCGATATGGGCTGCAGGAATTACTCAGGGTGTAGCTGAAACATAAAAAGAAGATGAGTAAGATGAACTTAACATAGGTGTGGCTGTTGTCTAAAAAGAGAAGAGTACTATATGTTCCTGTTTGTATTTACTTTCTGTGACCTCATATATCTTCCAACCCCTTTGCACATCTGGCTACAACATCTGTCACTTTCCGCTAGTCAGAGTCTCTGAGGCTACTGAGGCCTTGGTCACACCCAATAACAGACAAAGAGGGAGGGGATGACACAGATAAACGAGTCGCATCCATCAGTGAAACAAATTATAGGTTAAGGTCTGCGTGTGAGGGGAAAGAGACTGCTAACTGTGCAGTGTATGTGTGTTTTCACTGCATCAGTTACTTGTTTACTCTTCGTCCTATTGGGTTCAAAGGACCTGTGGCCATTGATTAATTTCCTGTATAATGCTTTGTCACTGGCCGAAGATTGTTTTCTCACCCGAACCTTTGTGGAAATCCACCACTGCACTTTATCCTTCTGTCCAGACAATGTGATCTTTGTGGCTTTGTCACAGGAATACCACATGAGGACACCTCAGCTGTCTGAGCAGCTGTTGCAGCAACACCATCTGTGAACACACTCCACCCTGGGGCTCCCAACAGGAGTGTGAGAAAACACATTGTTCCTGAAACACACTCATGAGTATCCTACCTACACCGCGTTCCAGAGTCCAGGGATTAATGCTTCCTGTGTGACCCAGACGAGGTTTGAACGAGTGTCTTAAGTGTAGCTCAGTCTGAGGTCAGGTTAGGAATTAATTACAGGGTAATGCTGTTCCTACTCTATTTTTGTCCTAAATGAAATTAATCCCATCATGTTCAATCAAATCATCTTCTGTACAGTCATGAAAAACAGTTTGTGGCCACATATTTTCTCATAAAATTTAATGAAACTGATGATTCATCCCCCCCATGCAGGGAAGTTTCTAATACTCCTGTAAAGCAAACACATTTAAATGCGAACAATACTGAAATGGTACGCTGTGTAAGTCAGCACACACCAAGGCTTTGTAATGTCTCTCTGTACAGTTTTATTTACATGATACTATTCTGTTGTAATGCTGGATAGCAAGATTATATGTAATACATAAATATCAACACAGTTTGTTTTTTCTTTTTTTGTACAAATTTGCATATAACTAAGAATCAGAAAGGAAAAACTCAAACGGATACATACACTTATCTTTAAAAGAAAACACATTCTTACAGGGGAGAAACAAGTCACAAACATACATCGGTTTCAATGTGTCAGGCAGCCATGAAAACACCGTCGCACAGGTATGTGCACGTGCACGCACACAAATACACGCACACTTTTTCTACGGCGCTCTATAGCAGACACACAGAGACCAATAGCTGTTAGACAGATGAGAAGTTACATCTAATCTTGGTATCTATTATTTTTCATAAATCTAGCTCTGGCATGCTCCTGTAGTTCTGTAAACATGTGCTGATAAACTGGGTAGCTCCACAGTCAAAAGGATAAGGGGAGGGAACAACATACCCACACAGCAACACACACACACACACACACACTGTGCTCACATGAATGTTTTGTTAGCGCATTTAAAAAAAAAAAAAAAAAATCATTGTTCACATACCCTAACTCCATAAATGCACTGAATACATGTGCTAACATCAGTACAATGAAAGAGAAAACAAAAAGCTAATAAAACATAATTGTCTCTCAGCAAATAAAACATCTGAAACCCTAAGGTGAGTGATATTTCTGAACCACTAACGCAGATGAAGAGTGACTCATGCATTTATCCCATTCATTCATGCCCCCACAATATTGAAGCCTAAATTCACCCACCAGACCCACCAGGGAAGGGTCCCATCCTTCCTCTCAGGCCACACGTCAGCTCTCACACAGCCCTGCACCAGTTGGTGGAACTCCTTGACTCTCTTGATTCAGTGAGTAATTTGTTTGTCCCTGTCTAGCATGATACCTCCAAACAGCCTCAACACAATCAAACAAATCATCAAAGTGAACACAGGCGTGCTGATTGGAGGGCTACCGACGCCAACTATCATGATGATCCACTGTTCTACTGGGGTTGAAGCTGACGATAAAGTAAAAGGGAAGACAACGTAGCTTAACACAGTAGCTGTGAGGTAGGTAAAGCTAGGAAAGACAATGTAACAAATCCCCTTGTGCACGGTGGGAGAAACTGACCAACTCCAGCACCAACGGAGCACAGAACAAGAAGTTCAAAGGTTGTGGGACGCAAGTTGTATTGACTGTGTAGTCTGAATGCTTTGAGTGACCTGCCAGTGTCTGACACATGGCAGCATAGGAAAAATGGCTGTCTATGGTTTGGCACAAAATGGCGCCTGGTATGGGTGAGAGGAGCACAGCTTATCCTGGACATTTAGCCTGGTCTGCTCTTAGTAAGACAATACATATTCTTAGAAAAACAAAAAGGACTGAACAGCGGCAAAGTCACACCACAGAAAACAGGATAAAACAAACTAATGAATTAATCAAAAAAGGAGAAAAGTGATCATTCATGCATCTTCCTCAGACAGGATCTTTAACTTTTTTTTTCTTCTTTTTTATCCCCATTATTTTCTTGAGGTTGTAATTTTGTAAATCAAGTCCTTTCCATTCTCATTTAGCCACTCATGCCGTGCTCATTTCAAAGGTTCGCACTCGTACTCCAGTCTTTGTCAATGTTTAATTGTTGCTGCCACTGCTGTTCTGTCAGATCTATTATATTCTCTGGATCTTGTCAGCCACCACCACGGGATTCTCTTTACGGATCTTGGCGGCAGCTTCAGCTTTGTAATCATAGGGGCAGTTGTGCTTGTCAGAGTACCGGTGGATGCCACAGAACAGGTTGCCACAGCGACAGTCGAACCCTGGAAGCACAAAGATCAAGGGTTAAAAGATAGAACGGGGGGTTTAATGAGTACAGTGATAAAAATAAGTGTTGCATTGTGACCCGCTTGTTCACCTGTAAGGCCCACTCTTTTGCGGCACATGAAGCACCTGTTCTTCTTAGGTTTGGGGGTGTCACTCTTACTTTCTTCATTGCTGGAAGAAGCTACAGGAGTAGGGCTAGAAGCAGCAGGCTGGCTTACAACTGCATAGAAAAAAAGACAATAGAAGAAAAAAAATATTCTTAATCATGCAAACCTTAATTTGTCATTATCCTTTAATTCACAATATAAGAAAACAAGGCTGTTTGTCATACTTCTACAAGACAATGAAACTCAATGGGCTCTAAAATGTTTCATTGTTGTCCAAAATAATAGTAATTAGTATTTTCCTTATCTCTAAATTGCCCCTCTTGTTCTTGGCAGAAAACAGTACACTATTCTAAGCAAGCCTCTGGCAGGCAGCATTAAATCTGAGAGTGTTCTCTGGTGTCGAGGTATTTTTAAACAGGTTTATTTTTAGACACACTCTTTCTTGGAGGCTGTAAGTAAAACCAACAGTGGAGTTTAAGGTATGCAGTGAAGCATCAAAAATAAACTGAGGGTACAGAAGGAACTAGGAAGTAATGTTTGCCTTAAGATGTCTGTGTTTAAGCCGTCAACTGGGTATGTATCAAATGTCTGCAAAGTTGCCTGTAACTACAAGGAATTAATCTATGTTTTACCAGGCTCTAGGGGTTCAGGCTTGTCCTCTCGAGAGATGCTCATCTCTGTCATTTGTTGAGTCACAGGAAGAGACCCTTGAACGGTTCTGCAGGTTTAAACGGGGGAGGGAGGCAAGTCAGTCTGCAGTTTGCACATTCAGTTTCAAGAAAACTCATCAACAAACCTCAAACAGTCAATGACAGCCAATACTGACCTAGACATGTCTGGTGAAGGGGCAGGGGAGGCATCAACCTTTGCTAGACTGGCTTCTAGTCTCTGGATGGCTGAGGCCTCTGAGGTAGGACTAGCGGTTGAGCCTGCATGATGACAATGGCAATCAATTAAAAATTCAAAGAAATACAATCAAAGTAATACATTGTGTATACTAAGAAATAAACTGATAGTTTAAACTTTCTTCAGTAGTTTCAGGACTCTTCCCTTTCTAAAAGTGTATTCAAGCCAGTCTCACTTCTCTTTTGTAATGTGTTCTTCCTGTTCAAAAACAAGTTCTAACAGGTTTTGCATCATGAAAGAACCTTTAATGTTTGACCATAGAAATACTTTGAGGAACACCCCGATGAAGAAAACAGGTGTGTTATTATCCACAGTGGAAAAGTAGGGGGTGAGAGGGCAGGGAAAGAGAGACAATGCCTATAGCTGTAAATATATTGGTTTAAAGTACATTTATTTGTTTACATCAAAACTAATGTAATCAGTCTGGATTGCAATAACTTCTCCCTGACACTGAAGGAACAGACAAATCAAATTTTTGTGTGCCGTCTTACCCATTGGGCCGAGGGGGCTCATGCGGTCGCTGCTCTGCTGGCGTGTCAGGTGTTCCTTATAGCATACAGAGCACATACCATTGGTTCTTGGGTTGCCATAGAAACCGCAACCTGTGGCACAAAGCATGGGCACTGGACTCTGGTTTGTCTCTTGAGCCATTGCTAAAAGAATGAGGGAGAATGAAGGAGAGTGTGAATGCTTATTAGACTGACAGGTGCACACAGAAAGCAGTTTTCTGCACCAACACCTCAATGTAACAGATGCATTAAAAAGCTGAAATGTTTTCCTGGACACATTTCCCTGCTGCTTTTCCTGCCAATCTGGTTTCAGAGAAACTGGCTGCAGTATTGACAGAGCTGACTGATAACAGGGGTGTCACTTTATGTAAATTCAAGAACAACATGCCGTTCTGTTTCGACTTGCCCTTTAGCCTGAATACAGTAATGAATGTGTCTCCACAGGAAGTCCACAGAACAAACAACACTCACTGTATTCTGTTCGACACCTTTGGCAGAAGCTGGTATCTGTTCTGTCCCACAGCTTTGTTCACTGCTGTGTCACCTCTTCCCTCCTACCATCTTTTGTGGTGGTTCTGAGAACAACTGATATAGCTATTCCCAACATTTAAACCACCTTGCCTTTTTATAGGCTTTACTATCAGCTGTTCTTCTTCCTCATACCAAATTTGGGCCCTTATTTCCTCCATCTAATTAAAAACACAGCTCTGACTCACACTCACAGTATCTTTGCCACAAAAGAACATACATAACACATCAGTTTAAATAATATTCTGTTCTTACAAAACGGCACAAGATTATTAAATGATAAACAAAGTAGGTCAGCAGTTTCAGAAAGTATTCCCCTCCCTACCCATGGCTCTTGCCTTACAAGGCATTTCAAAACTTCCCTAGTCATTTCTCACCACGCATACGCCCAGAAAACAAGCGTGCATGTGCGTAACTTGGCAAAACAAGTAGTCCTGTGACGTTGTTGCCCGTCTTTGTGCAACAGAGCAGGAAGTTGTGTAATGGGAGATGCTGACTTTGAGGGGACAAATCAAAAACAGCTAGATGAATGAACAGACAGACAGGAAGGCCTAGATTAGGTAGGTAAGAAGAACTGTGTCTGCCAGCCCTGCCGAAGCCATTTTAAAATTCAGCCCATCACCTCTGCCCCTCCAATCTGACACACAAAGAATCCACACACACCAGCAATTACCAATGTACATGGCAACAGTCTCATATTTCCCTTGAAAACAACCTTTAGCCCTGTTCTGCTGCAACACAGCAGCTGCTTACTTGCGTTGGTGTGAAGCTCGTCTATATTCTGGTCACGGACACAAACAGAGCAGGCAAGCTCAATGTTCCAGGAGAGACTGGCAGTAGGTTCAGAACGTCCTGTCAGTTTATTAGAGGTGTCCTAAATAACAATGGCCATTAAATCTTAAGCCATCACCCCCAAACCCCTTTTTCCTCCCCCATTTCTCTACCCCTGGATGTTATCACCAGTGTGTCAACAAAGGGTTTCCTTGGAAAAGCCCACAAAGACCTCCTTTCCCATTTGTGTCACGTGTTCAACTGCTGACTGCTGAAAAATGCCAGACAGGAGGACTGACCTAAAAGCTGGCAACTAATGTGCAACTTGAAAGGATTTTTTTCCTTTACATGGATCATCAGTGTCTCTCTCTTAAACGTCAATAACTTATCAGTTTATCATATAGACTGCTAGATGGGGAGGATTTTAGCTCCATGTTAAGCAAAAACAGTTCCACAAAGGAAGGATATTGATTTAAATTGTGACTAAAGCACATCAGACAACAAAAGGAACACAAAAGAGATTACAAAGAGGCCCACAGCAGTTACCACATTAACTTTATGACGCAAAGGAACAATGGACACTGTGTCCAGCTGATAGACAAACAGCAGGCATGTTAACCTAATATTTACCAAGACCTCTTAAGTACAGTGACAAGGTAAACCAGACATGGTCACATTACATACTTGGTAAGATTTACATTTCTTAGAAACATAGGAGGCCCTTCCAGAGACAAATAAAGCACATGCTGCTCTGGTGGGTCATTATTCTTTCACCTGAATTAATCCATAGCTATATCACCATTTAAGAGCAAAACATATACCTGTATGTTATTCCAGACAGTGCTAGGAAACATTACTTTTCACATTACAAATGCGAAACTATAAAATACATCTGACAAAGGAAGTCTGGGGCTTTCCAGCACAGGACAGATCATCTGTCACGACCAATAAACCCAACTTCATTTCACAAAGAATCCAAACCCTTACTGCAAAAAAAAAGTGAAAACTGGTCTCACTAGAAATTGTGCCCTTTGATTTCTATACGCTGGAGAGCCGAAGCCACTGTGAAAAAAAACGTATGTGTGATAATCTCCAGCAAACAAAGGGGGAAACTGTTCTTTATCAGCCGCAAGCTAAGCTCATATTTCAGGCCCCGCTGGGCAGAAAACCCCTGAGTCACAGTGAAGAGCAGAAGAGAAAAAAAAAAACAGTTACAGTTACAAGCTGTAAAATATGCCCTTTAAAAAGGGGACACGATGTTAAAAATAAATAATCTGAAGCCGAGAGGAAGGTAACAGCACCAGTGTTTTCTGAAATAACCCACAGTCTAGACAGTGTGGTATCGGCTCCCTTTGTTTCTTCTTTCTTCCTTTGTCTGCAATCTCCCGGCTTCCTGTTTAGACATCGTTTCGTAGCTCGCCTTAATCGCAGTATTTGTACTAAACACCATTTTCTACGTGATTTAGGCGAAGCAATGTGAACAACCACGATTATATAACCACACTTAAGCACTTAGAAAAGACTTGGCGGTGCCACATAGTTCTCAACGTCGAGCAAACCTCGTCTTATCCAAAGCTGAAACTACTGCCAACATCAGCCAAAGCTGTACCAGCACTTCATTTAATATTTACGCAAATGCTTTGTAGTAATTTCAAAGCAACTCTCTCGCTCTACTTGCCTATTCGGCTTATGAATTTTCTATTTCTAGACAGGAATTAGCTGGCTTTGGTTCCCCATCCCCCAGCTCTCGGGACAAACAGAAAAATGGGCACAGCAACCAGCACTAGCTAGCTCCCTCCCTTGATTTCCCCCTTAAACAGACGAAGTCACGTTCGAGGACTTGTGATATTTCTAGTCAGGAGGAGGAGATGGTGGTAATGGCAACTTTAACAAGAAAAAAAACTTGTTTACCACACTCAAAGCATCACGCATGCACTGCCTGACCTTTCAATCCACCGTTAAAGGTCGCCATCACCGACCATCACCTCTGTAAACACCTATCGTTTCGTTGTTTACCTCGATAAGCTGAGCTCACTTCAAAATTCATCCTTGTTGTTCAGAGAAAAAAAAACAATAATCCAAGACCATCACCTGCTAAAAATCGATGAAGTTTCTCGCGAGACGACGGGAAAAGTAGCCGTTAGTCTGGGCAGCAGGAAAATGTCGATGGTTTCAGGTCCTGACGAGGTCCTTTCCTCTATCTAGCTTCGTTTATGTATCGTCGTCCTCAGTGCCAGACAGGTTCAGACGGGTTTTAATTCTCCCTTCCTCGGCCTCCTACCTTCCTTCCTCTCTCTCTTCCTCTCCCGTTCCTTCTGTATGGATGTTTGTTTCCCTCTTTAGTAAGAGGAGTGGCGGATGATGTCACGGGTAAAACAACGTGTCCCCATTGGCTGTCCGCGGAGCCCTCGAGCTCTATGTTCGGAACAGGAGGGCGGTGAAAGTCGGTCTGCGCTTGCGCCACTCATGATTGCGTTATTACACATCTATTCGTCATCCACCTACAAGGACGACCATATTGAGTAATCCACCTAAATGATAGGGTCAATGAATAATAGTGCTGACACGAGTGAATTAAAGCAAGAAGAATGTAGGTCTGTGATTACATTAACAAGGGAATGCCTCTTTGTAGAAATTTCTACACACCTATCTGTGTGATGGCACTATTAGTGAAACAATCTCGCCCCTCCTGCTACTCATAGGACCTATGATTATTTCTGTCACGGGAACAACACAAGTACAGATTGTAAACATGTTTTCCAGGACAAGAGCCAAGTAGCGGGGGTGGCTGATATCGCAACATTTGGCTTGTTAATGTCCCAGTTATTGATATTGATACCATACAAAAAAAATAAATGATTTTTTAAAATGTTAAAATCTTGAATTAGTAGTATCAATACTCTTAGCATATTCACACACCCCCAGTGAGGGTCTAGTGAACCCCTGGCTCCTAATCTTCACCCTAACCCCGAATCAAAACCTTAACCTTAAACAGCTCTATATTAAAATATGGATGAAGTCGGAAGAGGCAAAAATGTTTCTGCTTTGTAAAAATTTCCTCAACTCAAACTGGTCCTCACAAAGATAGATATAAGAGCACAGACACAGAAAAACACAGGAGCACACTTGTGTTGATGGGAGTGCAAACATGCCTTTTGGGAGGTTAGAGGTTATAAAGGATAACAGCTGAGTAGCACCACAGGATCAGAATTTTTAAAGATGTACATGTGTTTGAAAACGCCTTAAGGAAATTATAAGGTTGGCATTAGTTTCAGTGAAGAAACAGGATTGTAGTCGCTGAAAGTACTTCGGGTAAACCCTCAGTAGTATTTCAGGGAAAAGAGGTTTTAGTCACAAAACATTACCTAAGGTGAGTTTTAAACCTTTACATCCTTATATTATCATATTCTATATAAATACATAGCATTTTAGACCAGAATTAGTCCAAACTGTGGGACTGTGGGATTGTGGGCAAGACTTAATAGGTTATAGTATCAAGGTGTACTGTGTAAATTACCAGTTAAATCAATATATTAAAAGTGGGAAACATTTTTTGAAGGCTTTTAGCATTTTTTTTAGTCAAATGTTTCATTGAGTGGGAGGTCTTGAACTGGCAGTCTAGGCACTCTTGGCCTCAGTATTTCTAAAAAAAAAAAAAATTCCTGGTGGTAAAAGTATTTATAGTGAAACCAAAATCATGATACAAATCTTGTGGGGTCTCTTTCTTTTACTTAAACTCTTTATTTTTACATCACTAAACATCAGAGCATACCATCTACTGGGTTTGTTTTTGTGATGCAAAAAGAGTGCTCTCCATTCACTTGCAATGTGTCATATGGGCTGGGTACTTTGCCCTAAGGTCTAACAAGTCTCTACATACTACCCCCCCCCCCCCCCCCCACACACAAAA
>VVAS01097989.1:0-10061 GCA_015103295.1 Ptychochromis oligacanthus | reverse complement strand
CTAAAAAAGGAACCTAACTCAAGGGGTGAACTAGTGTTTTGTCTACATACAACAACTTACTTCTTAAGGAAAGGGAATGGTGAGAAGAGGATGAGGTACACCAATTTAGACAAGAACTGGACAGAAAATCAGTGGCAAAAGGTCTTATGGAATGATGAATTCAAATTTAAAAGTTTTGTCTAAAATTGTAGTCAACACGTGTGGACGGTCAGGAGAGAGGTACAACAGTGAGTGTCTAAAGCCATCTGTAAAACATGGTGGAGGCTCTGTCATGGTTTGAGGTTCTATTTCAGCCAGATGTGTTGGAGATCTTGTCAAAATTCATGGAATTATGAATGCAGAAATACAATCAGATTTTGATCCACCATGCAATACCATCTGGAAAGCATCTGATTGTCAGCTGCTTCATTTTTCACCATAACAATGATCCCAAACACACTGTCAGCGCAGTAAAAACATACCTGGATAGACAAACACACAATGGAACACCATCAGTCATGGATTGGCCTCTACAGAGCCTGACCTTTGACATTACTGAAACAGTGTGGGATCATCTTGACAGACAATGGAACAAAAGGCAGCCAACATCCAAAGAAGAGCTCTGGAATGTCCTTCAAGAAGCCTGGAGAACTATTCCTGAAGACTACTAGAAGAAATTATAAGAAAGCTCACCTAAGACAGTTCAGGCTGTGTTGAAAAATAAAGGTGGTCAAGTTTGTTACAAATGTGCCAAGTCTGTTTTTCCCTTATATACTGTATTCCATTTATGTTTGCACCTGTTTCAATAAATAACTGCACTTATTTCCCATTTTAATAGAAAAATATAAAGAAACAAGGGCAAGACTTTTGCACAGTACTGTAAGTCTTACTCTGTGACTTCCTTCATGTCACTTCTAAACACATTTTTTCTTTTATGTCACGTCTCTCTTTTTTGTCCATCTCCCTCATATCATCCTTTTATCATCTCTTATCATTTTTAAAATGTCTGCTGTTATTGCTGTTGTTATAATTCTACAATTGTTAACTGTTGATTTATATTTTTCTATGCGATGTTTTTTTTCTTCCTTAACTTGTCCTTAATTTTATCCTGTTTTATTTCTGACCCTAATGTGCAATTTAGTATTCTGCTTTTGGTTGTCTGTCAAAGCACTATATAAACTCTGTTTTTAAAGGTATATCATTAACGTTATTATTATTGTTGCTGTTGTTACTGTTATTGTTATTGTTGTTGTCGTTATTTTCTAGTGAAATAGTTTTAATTAAAATGTGGGTGAGCTTAAGCTGTTGTTCTGACTGGAAAATTAGTGAACCCGTTAAATTAAAAAAAAAAACTAAACATATGATTCTGTGTGTACATCATCAAAAGCCTTAAAATGCTGATATATACATTCTTTATCTATTCATGAGTTGGTGATGGTCCATATGGTCGGGCATATTACAGATGCGCATGCGCAAAGCCTTGGACTCGCTTGTTTTCCAAGCCTCGCGACTTCGTGCTTTATCGTCCACCTCCGGAGCTAGTTGTTGCTTGTCTGAGTGGTGATTGAGTATAATGGCGACGCGATTATTGTGAGTTGAGTCTATGGCACCGTCTCTGGCTGACAAAGGGGACACCTCGGAGGGTTTTTTATGCACCACCGACTACAATAATAAGGATAAGCAACCACGAGAAGGAGCACGTTTACCTCAGCCAGAGGGAGCCAGGAGTGGTTTATTCTGCTAGCATTGCGATAGCTAGCAACTCCGCTCACTAGCCTGCTAAGTTGAAGAGGTGGCATTCAAGTGTGTGGACTGGAGGAGAGGGAGAGCCAGTTTGCTGAGTACTGAGATCTGTCTGCGCTAGCAGTTGGCTACTTTACAAGCCTTTAGGGTGTTAACTTTCTCACTCCTGGAGCCAGCACTTCGGAGGCACTGGCTTGAGGTTGACGCTAGCTTGCTGTAATAGTTTTTGGGAGAGCATCCAGAATCCTCCTTGGGTAGCTAACTTAGCTACACACAGCTAGCAGGCTAGCTTTCCAGTCGCCTTCCTGTCGGGACTTGCTCTCTCCCGCATCTGGAAACTGTCCGCCAGCGCACAGATAGCCGGCTAGCAAAGACTGCTAGCTCGCTGACTTGTACGGATTGTTGTGCCTTTGCGAAATCTTTTTTTCTTTCATAAATGACCACCGGGAGGAATAACCGGGCGATGATGGAAGGAGTTGGAGCGAGAGTGGTCCGCGGACCTGACTGGAAGTGGGGGAAACAGGATGGAGGAGAGGGACATGTTGGCACCGTCAGGAGTTTTGAAAGTCCAGAGGAGGTGGTTGTTGTCTGGGATAACGGGACGGCTGCCAACTACCGTTGTTCTGGAGCTTACGACGTGAGGATATTAGACAGTGCTCCAACAGGTAACTTCACATCAGCTGATCGCGTCTGCTCGCTCTTTCAGGCTGACTTTAGACTCACGAAAGTGGCTTCCAAACATATAAGATACTGGGCTTTTTATGGCTTTTATTGGGTGCAACAATAAGAGATAGCTGCTGCTGTAATTGAAATTTAACACAACAGTTATTGCAATTAAGCCGCTGGGGGGGAGTTTCGAAAGCTTTTTGTGGAGGGTTTGAAAATGAGTCACAGTCAAGAACATGTCAGCACAACTCATGACTGTAAAGTTCGCACTGCTTGGACAGACTTCTTATGTAAAGGTTTGTAACCATGATGCCGTTTTAAGGACCAGTGTGATAGCAATACGTGCCAATCCAGTTACTTCTTTCAGTGCACATCCTATATCCACCCCACGATGCAGCTACTGGATAAGGATCAGTTTTCTGTGGTTATTTTCACAGTTCATCAAGTCGTATACACATCCTGAAGGAAAAACAAAAAACAAATCAGAAGCTGTGAGGGCAAAATTAGTCCAACTGCCAGTACATTAAAAATTACTATACCTCTCTTAAGTAGTATGAAGGAAAGTTTTATATTTCTGTATTGCCTATATAATACGTCTGTTTTTAAACACATGGCAAAATGCTGTAAGGTTGTTGTAGGAGTATTACCGATGTGTGCTGTACACATTATTGTGCTGAAATTTTGACTAATCCTGCTCTCCTTCAGGCATCAAGCACGATGGAACCATGTGTGACACCTGCCGTCAACAGCCTATCATTGGTATTCGCTGGAAATGTGCAGAGTGCACCAATTACGACCTCTGCACAACCTGTTACCATGGAGACAAGCATCACCTGAGACACCGGTTCTACAGGATCACCACCCCTGGCAGTGAGAGGTTAGTTAATATTTATACAAAAATTCTTGTTTGTTGATCCTTGAAGATGGCCTTACGGCCAAAACATCGTTTGAACAGAGGAGAAAACTCACATGGAGCCAGAAGCCCATAAAATTTTATTCCTGCCCTTTACTGCAACCACTGGTGTGCATTACTTTTCTGTTGTAATCTAACAATATCCGCTTTTATTTTGCCTCACCCTAGACCCACTAATTATAAAATAGACACAGAGTAGCCAGGTAATCCCTGCACTTCATTGTGATTGGTTGGTCTCCCCCTTTACATGCTCTGTGTTGCCGTGTGTGTGTGTGTGTGTGACATTTGAGAAGTCTTTTATGCACCCTGCCTTTTAGGCAGACTGTGTCTATCTCTATGCTCCCAGCCCTCAGTTGCCTGGCAACAACTCAGCCTCGTTTTAAGATCAGTCAGACCTTTTCAGAAATCATATTAATGCAGTGTTTCCCATTTAGAGAACATATTTTCATTTGTTAAATTTTTTAGTTTTTAGTTTTTTTTTTTTGGTCTTTTGGAGGATGCATGCGATTTATTTTCCTTGTGGACTTGTAGTTATTTCAATCGATTAGTCGACTAGTCATTACTTGTTCATGATATTGATCTCATTATATAAAATATACTCTCAGGCAGGGTTATTCTTAAGTTAGAATGGGGCTTTGGGTGTTGACTATGCATCTAAGCATGATTAATCCCCACACAGTTAAGACAAAGAGTCTGTGTTACCTAAAAATTAAGAACCCCTTATTGTTATTTTTCTTTTGATGAAAGGTCAGTTCCTCTTTGGTGGGTGTTAATTTTTTTCTGTATGCAGGAAAAACCCTGCTTTAAGTGGAGAAAATGGGTCAGGAAATGGGTGGGGTTCCAGGATTGACATATAGTGTTAGCACAGCATTGTGTTACATTATAGAGAAATGAGAAACATTTTACAAGCACGCAAACAAAGCAAGCCACTTGTTAACAACAGCTCATGGCCATGCTAAGTAATAAATGTTAGGCTTCTTACATGTTGCAAATTTAAGTTCTTGATGTCGAATTTTAGGGGTAACCTTTTCCCCCTTTTTTAGCTCAGGATTTGTAGTTAATCATAGGGACCAAGTGTGTTAACGACCCTGACAGGCTATCATCTCTTCAACCAACCAACCAACCAACCAACCAATGCAAAGTTGGTCCACTAATACTTCTCTCTTCAGTATACATCTTTATTCCATTAGTGGGTCAGCGATCAAGCATTGTAATAGATTAATGTAAAGTGTGTTTTGAATCTGACTTAAAATTTCTTTTAGAGAAAACATTGTGTACATGAAGAATGGAAATTTGTTGTGTATTTGAAACGTATTACTATGTTATTATGTAAGAAAACCCCCTTGTTAAATAAATACACAGTCATATGTTTATTATAACTGAATAACACTTGGCATGTGCAACCCAGTGATTTCACATTATTTAGTTTCCAGAGAGTGCCAAACCAGCCCGCTGTGCTTTATATTGTTTTATTATCGGTAT
The DNA here is from genome assembly GCA_015103295.1 of Ptychochromis oligacanthus. NCBI lineage: Eukaryota > Metazoa > Chordata > Actinopteri > Cichliformes > Cichlidae > Ptychochromis > Ptychochromis oligacanthus. Next base: position 5,278 of record VVAS01097989.1, on the reverse strand, counting down.
TTGCTTGAAGTCGTGCGGTTACTCAAACTGCATTGTCTCAGTGAGCGCCCTATTGTTTTCTTTTTTTGGTCTTTATTTTCTCCTGAAAGCTCATTTTAATGTCTAAAAATACTGTTTAAATACACTTTAAACTGAGACTGGTAAGATCATGTGCCTCACACAGGTGCGCAGGTGGTTTTACTGTGAATGCAGTGGTAGAAATACTGTAAAGCCTCTTCATGAAGCACTGACATTGTCAGAAAGTTTAGCTAATTTGACCAAAACAATACTTTATAAAAGATTATCTACAAATAAAATTAGACTTTTTTAAAGCTTTTAGCTGGGATATTGGAGGTGTGCATAAATGAAAACTTTGGAACAGGACACAATCGATTGTAGTCTGACTGAAGGGCCCCTGGCTCAATGAATTAATCCTTCATGAGGAACTGTGTGCGTTAAACGGATGACAGCAGGAGCATGCGATGTGCGATGTGATCCACCTTTTAGGTCTTACTGACCAAAATTGATGTTCCACAGCAGGTGTTTACAGGTAGCTTCATTTACATGGTAAAATTAACTTTGTCTTTACGTCCTTCTTCTGAGTCCCTGCTTTAATAAATCTATCAGATGTTGAAAGAAGAAACTTTGTTACTAAATAATTCACACAGACAAGATCAGGTCAGATTGCAGGAGAGAGTTTTACTTTGTGTTGCTCTCTATCAGAGGTTCTCAAAGTTTTAAAGACCGAGCGGCAGCATATGATTGAGGGCAGCACCAGAATAATGTGCATCAACAGTCTAAGTGTTTATAATGTGTCATTTTGGACTGATTTATACTTTTATATTTGTCAGTGTTGGGGAGGTTTACTCTGCTGTGATGACTAGAGCAGAAGAGGTGGAATTAAAGAGAAATGCTCCCTTGGTCTCACCCTGAGCTGCTCTACCACATTTGATTGTGGCCTGCACAAAAACTTACCAAGGGCTGCCATTTGCCCATCGGCTGCTCTTTATGCTGTAGGTGAAGATTAAGGAAGCTTATGGTATAGGAAGACTGAGCAATCAAAAATTTGAAATGTATCGTCTTCCCCTGTTAGTATCACTACTTACTGACTAAAATACACAACCTGCGTTTGGGCTGTGATTCCACATGCATCAGTACCGTGATGGACTTTTATCCATTTCAGATCTATATTAGCTGAGCATCGTAGTTTAGTAAATGAACACATGGCCCAACAGCTGGCAGACTTTTCAACTGCATTTCCCCCGAGACAGACATTGCATAATGCATAATGGGTGCTTGAGGACTCCCCGACTCACACTGCTGCTACTGCATGGTGGAGTGTTTTGTTACACCACATTAGTTTCTTTCACTAACTGCCGAGGAGGGAGTGGTTAGAGGCCACAAGCTGTTTGCATTGGTTAGACCTACACTGTCCAGCTGCTGTGTCTACCAAGGTCCACATTGTTTTTGATTGTCAGAGCTCTGCTGGATGTTTTATTTGCTAATATCTAATCATTTGTTTTTCCTACAGCTATGCTGGAGTTTTGACTATAGCTCACAGGATTGTAGTGATGTGTTTGAGTACATAACTAGTGACCTTTCATTTGCCATGCCACAAATTTTGGGTACAGATTAACAAACAAGGAATTTTTAAAGTAAGGTGTGAAAACTGCTACTCCATTTTTTGTGATGTTGCAACACAGTCTGTTTCTGATTTTTAGTGCATAAAATCTTCATTTTGGCTTATAGAGGGCTAATTTTTATAGCTTTCACTGTGAAATGGTATGTTTGTGATTTCAAAAAAGTGAAGAGATGGTAAGCAGGAAAAGGCACGGTGATGTAGTGGTTAGCCCTGTCGCCTAACAGCAAGAAGGTTCTGGGGCCTTTCTGTGTGGAGTTCGCATGTTCTCCTCACGGCTGGGTGGGTTTCATACCACAGTTCAAAAACATGCAGTTTAATTGGTGATTCTGAATTGTCTGAGGTAGACAAAGCGCTTCAAGTAAAACTAGAGAATAAAATAAATGCCAGTCCCTTTCCAGCTGTGGCATAAGTTTTGGGTTTGTTCTCTTTTACTGTGATTAAACATGAGCTGCTGAATGACAAAAGAGGACTGCAGCTGTGTCCCTTTTACTGAAAGTGATGTGCAGTTAAACAGTAGGCACACAGGTAGGGACATGCGGTGGCAGGAGGGACAATGACATGTAATTTAGCAATTACTGTGCAATAGCTACTGGCATCTCCTCTGCAATATTTACACATAATTAAAGTGAATGTGAATGGATCCACATAAACACAGCGCCTGGAAACCCCCACGGGTGTGAGCATCACATGAGTGATTAACTCTTGTTCAAATGGAAAATAATGGTCTCTGTTTGTAAACTTTTTGTCTGGGCAGAGTACTTTTGGAGTCACGTCGCAAGTCAAAGAAAATCACAGCCAGAGGGATCTTTGCTGGTGGTCGGGTTGTGAGAGGAGTGGACTGGCAATGGGAAGACCAGGATGGAGGGAATGGGAGGAGAGGAAAGGTAAGGGCTTTAGCCAGAAAAAGTAGAGCCTGTAACTTTTTTCCCCCTTTTCAAGCCAAAACTTGCAGCAAACTGTCAGCAAGCACTGTCCCATTGATGTAAGATGGCAAAAAGAAGTGCATTCAGTGCCTACAAAGATGTTTCTGGCTTTACTGTTTCCCTCTTTCTGCTTGCAGAGTATCATAGATAATATTTTTACAAATAAGTCTTCTCATCTGAGAGCTTGTCTGGGTCTCAGTCGCTTAGAATTGTCTATAACAAGCATAGTATAACGTTAAGTAAAAGTAAACAGTGCTTGATTCAAACATCAATGGTAATAAAAAGAAAGAAAATTTGTCTCCACTAAATCCTATTTCACTAGTGAGCTTTGTTTGTTCAGATGGATATATGAGATTACTAAAGAATGGCGTCGAAAAATATGGGCAAACTTGTCTCAGCTTTATTTTAAAGCTGCACAACTAAATGGATAATAAATCCTTGGAGGTGAGGCAAGCCTAGCGAACCTGCCAGAGAAATCTCAAAGATCTTTTGCCCTAAACAGTCCTGGACAGGAAAAAACAAACTTACACCCCAGGATATGATTTGGTTAAGAAGTGCAGCAGCCTGAGCCAAAACAGGAAGTTCACTGCTTGACTCAACATGTTAGTAGCATAACACAAACAGACCAGTCCATTACTGCCCATGGTATGCTTTTAAGTTACTATGCTCCCAAATTAATTAACATAACAATATTGTTACAAATCAGTCTTTTTTGAGCTTAGTTTTAGCGTAATCTATCATAATAACTACTACAGTAACCCAGATCAGTGCTTTGTTTGATGTTTCTTGCAGTCTTGCACTGATTTATTAAATGTAGCTGGAGTGGAGAGTTAAAATTAATTAAATGTGTTTTATTATTCTTGTGGCTCTGCACAGAAAAAAAGGAAAAGCAAAATTAGAAAATTAGATGACAATTTATGGTAAAGTTTTAGCAGCATTTCCCATAAAAAGAATTGTGTTGTATTGAACCGGGAGGAACCCAGGGCCCACTGCACCCTGTGCTGTTACCTAACGTGGAGATCTGTGCAGCTCTTCAACGATATGCCTCCTCAGACCATTCCTTACCCACTGCCAAACCTGGTCATGCTGGATAATGTTGCAGGCAGCGTTGCGATCGCGCCACCCTCATGGGATCTGTTTCTGTCAGTTTGGTCGGAAATATGCATGAGTTTGGTCAGTTTTATTCAGAAACACACAGACTACCTGTGCAGCCTGAATGGGCTGTAAGTACCGCCTCATGCTACCTGAAGTGACAAGGACACAAGATGTGAAACTAGAGAAAAATCAGTCAGGAGGGGTAAGGAGAGTGCAATGGTCTGTGGCCAGCACCTGTAAACCCTTTCCCTATCTGGGGGTTGTCTTGTTGTTGCACCTGTTGTCACTTTCATTTGCACCAAAGCAGGTGAAATAGATGATACCCCTGAAGTTTAACTGACTCTGTGTTATACTGTGATGATGGAGTGTTCACTTAATTTTTTGAGCAGTGTTTATGTAGCTGTATAGCTTCAGTCTTATTTTTCTGTTATTTATCACAAGGCATGTCAGTGTTATCTCACATTGCAGATTTTCCCTACGTCTTGTGGGCCTGTTGTGGTACCCACAGGTGGAGGAAGGAGGCGTGCATGAGCACAATATGACCATAATCAAGAGCGGACATAATTGTACAGTAAATGAGAAGCAGGATTTGTTTCTATACAAAAATCCAACTTTAACCTTCAATTTACTTGTCAGATCTTCCACATGGGAATGGTAATGGGACCGTGTGCGTCACTGAAACGCCTTTTTTTCCCCTTGGGTTCATGCTGCTGATTCCTGTTCATCTTTACTATGACTATAAGCAGACTTTCTTTCCTTCAGGTTATTCCAGCCTTAAATACGTCATTAGAAAGTAATACGATGTCTGATGAGGTTGAATTTGTTTAGCACAGTCTGTTTGGATTTATGCTGTTACTGTGCTGTAAAGTGCTTGTATTTTGACTCTGGTCCAGACCCCAGAGTATTCAATTTAAGAGTCCCTCTAGGCAATTTAAGACTTCATTTTGCTGTGTTATTTAATGGCATATCTCATTACAGTTTTATGATGCTGTAAGCAGTATGCTCTCCAGAAAACCACTATTACATGTCCCGCAGCTTAGATGTTCTGTTAGGTTAGCATGAATATTACCTCCTAAGGCCCATTAATCAATTAACACTGGAAGGGGGCTGAACGTAATTTAATAGTTTGATTTCTGTATTTACTTAAGGCACAGCCATTAATTAAAGAAATAATTTATTCCACTACAGCTCTCCTCAGCGATATGAAAGCTCTGTGCTACTTCTGATGAGGAGAGAATTGTCTTGTAAAAATCCTTATTTTTCCAAAGTAGAATGGATTTTACAGTCCGATATTCATAGCTCATTGCTTTTTTTATGCCTGTAACACGTCATTTTTCTTAGCTTACAGCTAAAAGCTGTGAACTTTTAGCTGTAAGCTCATAGCAAATGTTGCTATTGATGGTGTAGCATTATTGATGGTGTACAGTAAGTACTAACTCAAGAGAAGGATCTGTAAAACTTTTGTGGCTGGTCTGTTGGGCTCCTTAGTGATAGTTTTTTCATTACACTGGACCACCAAGCTACTCAAAAATAGCCTGACTGATTCCCGCTCACTCCCCTCTAATTATAAAACTTGGATGCACGCGTTGAGGAGTTCAGTCCAGCCAACAACTAGGAATTTATTAATAGATTAATAATG
>VVAS01097975.1:0-12405 GCA_015103295.1 Ptychochromis oligacanthus | reverse complement strand
GGTTATGGGATTTTGGTTTAAAAATATAACAAAGTTTTAATTGGCTATTGAAGGTGTACTCAAAAGACTAGTTCATTAAACTGCCAATTCTATATACAAAGAAATTTTCATCATAGTGATTGTACTTTTGTGCTCTGCTGTTCCCAGGACCCTTGAGTCCAGTGAAGAAATGAAAGACTTTAACAGGTCTTGCATTTATGTGGACAACCAGTTCCAAATAGAAGACAGTTTCACGGTAAGAAACGCAAAAAATGTCTCAAAGGGAGTAGTTCCCTTGTGTTTCCACTAGATGGGGTCCTCCTCCATGTTACTATACAGTGGTAACTGGAGGCATTAAATGCACTCCACTGGAGGAAATCAGGAGCTGCTGGTGATGACTCAATGAAACAAAAAAATGTTTACTGACTGCAGTATAGAAAAATTACATTTCTTAGGATTACTTCAAAACAGCTACCATTTGATTGCATTTTTATTTCATATCAGAGCATCTGAAGAAGTCCTTTGTAAGAAAAAAAGCCATGTTGGGTATATGTGAGTATTTATTATAAGTCCTGATATAAACATATTTTGAGTCCATCCATCAGTTTTCTTACCCAGTTCAGGGTGGTGGGGGTGTTGGAGTCTTTTCCAGCTGTCATAGGGTCCAGATGATGGGTACACCCTGGACACGACGGTACAGGAAATCAGAATATTTAGTCAGAAATATTAAATTGGTGTAGGAAACTGGTGTATAAAACACGAATTTCAAGCTCAAGTGCAGCCCTGCGTCATAATGGAGATTTATTATGTGAAAAGTGGAGCTGTACAAGAATTTAAATATAATCTTGTGATGGATAATTGTTTTGCAAAGCGGAAAAAAGTATTTAGACTTTTTACTTAAGTAAAAGTTATAATCTTACTCAAGTAGCTTAATTGTGCACAGGTTATATATTTAAATATGTTTAAAGTACCTAAAGTAAATGTACTCATGTGGAATGACAATTTTCAGAATCATATATATGATATTATTGGATGATAATTATTTATTTATTGATGTGTATATCTCTTTAATTATCTCTTTGTAGATTATTTTAATTACTTATATATTGTTCAGTAGCTTCATCTATAATAATGTAATTAATCTGCAAAATCATAAGTAACTAAAGCTTTAAAATAAATACTATGGAGTACAAAGTGCAATAATTGCATTCAAAAAATAATATAGTGGAGTAAAAGCAGAAAGCAGCATAACATGGAAATAATTAAACAAAACACAAGTACATTAAACCTGAGTAAAATCCTTGAGTAAATGTACTCAATTACATTCCTCCTGGTCCTATCCAAGCTCTCATCCAATGGTGTTGGGGACTGTAAGATTAACAGTACTCTAGTCTAATGGTTTTGGTGTGTATGGGGGGGAATCATATTTCAGGGGGGCTGGTGCCACCCCATGCCCCCCTTCTAGAAACGCCCCTATGTCCAGATTACGTGTCGAGAACAAGCTGCGAGAACTAATCGCCACTATTGTCACTAGTCGGTACCAGACGTACTGGTCGTTTAATCTAATTGTTAACATAACTGATGCCCAATGCCGGTAAATTGTTGCGTCCTAAATGTTGTGGATCAGGTCAGACATAAAGTGGTCCCCTACAAAAAAGACCAATATCCCCCCGTCCCCCTCCCGAAAGCGAAAGAAAGTTTATCGCACCTTGCATACTGCTCCTCTCTCTCTGCAGCCGTCCTCAGCTCTGCTGCTCAAGCCTGAAACCTGTCTGATTCGGCTGCTCTGCTCCAGATTTCACTCTTTATTTGCTCAGATTAGTTCTCCAAACTCTGGACTCGCTGCTCAGAGTTCAGCTACGGTCCTCCCGCTGCTCTGCACAACCAGCAAACCGCCCGGTTCTCCACATGTTCCGTCACCTCAACATCCCATCCGTGATCCGTTCAGCCCTGCAGTAATTATTCATCTTTGTAAACAATATCTGTTGCTAGGGATTGCTGTTTTACATGAATTTCTATAGGGTCAGAATGACGTCCTCGACGGTTCTCGTGTTAATGTACCAGAGTAAAGACAAAATCTACACCTCCTGCTGGCAAATCAACTGTAATGAAATATAGGAGGGTAGGCATAAAAAATGGAAAAAGACGGGAGGAAAACAAACAGGTGGAGGACTAAAAAAAAAGAGGGAAATCCAGCAAAAGACGGACCACTCTCATGCCTGCTAGATGGAGCTGCAGCCCGACATTGTTGTGGAAAAACACCATAAATCTATTAATCTAGGTCTGATCTTTTTGTTAGACCTATTATTTTTTTGAAGGCTGATGATGTGTTGTTTTGTTATTATTTTACATTTTAACTTTCATTGAGATGGTTGTCATGCATTGTAGTTTGCATCGTTCATAATGCAGGGCACAATGCCACACACATTTCAGTCACGGTTTATTTGTTTTTCGGATGTTAATTTGTGTCATATTTTAATAATACATGAACATCTGTTGTAATAATGTGTTTTCCTATCATATTTAACAGTTTATGTTAAGTGTTTTTTTTTTCTTCTATGTTGTCTGGAGTATAACGTGCAGTGCTCATAATGCACGATGCCAGGTGGGCACAGTTAAGCAGCATTTAAAGTATGATTCATTATTGAACAATGTGATTAATGGTTTCAAATGCCTATGTTTAGACAGTTTTCCACACTGTCCATTAAATGGTCCTCAAATTTAACTTGATATCTGAGTGTTTCTTAGTTTTAGACTAGTCAGTTAGTCTAATTTTTTTTTCTTGTTTAGTCTACTAAGAAATTAGTTGCCTGGAACATCCCTAATCTGAACATACTTTCGCAGTACTACTTAGCTGGAGTCAGTATTCAGTTCACTGTGCAATCTCAGATATGCAAAACAACAGCCTCATGTAAGTGGCATAGATCTCACATATGCTGTACAAAACAATGCTGTTACACAATATAGGCACAAAGAGAGGAGGTGCAGGTTTGTTAAGTCCCTCACGCTGCTCCCTGCATTTCTTAGTGTCATCTTCTGTGAACCCTGAATCTTTTGTCAGAATGCTGTTCAGTCATGGATTAAGCCTCAATGTCCACACCTGTTATGAAAGACATTTTCTGCACACACCTTCTTTTTTATTGACCTCCGTTCAGTGTATTTCTTGGAAAGAAACTAAAGTATTTTCTTGAAGTGTGACCATAATGGCTCTTGACATGGTTAGTTTCTCAGAAATTCTGCACCCAGCTTGAAGTGACACCTTTCCGTTTGAGAGAAGTGGTTGAGTATTTCTTAAAGTATTAACCTATACTCCTCCCAGGTGATACCTTCACACTCAACGTTTGACAGTAGGGGTCAATGGCTGCATCTGTAAACTGAAGGTGCGTGAAGTAAAAAAGGGGAAACTCAATGGCCAGGTGTGGGGGGAGACAGGCCAAAGTCAATACGTTTAACTCTAGATTAAAACTATTGATCCCAGCCCATTTGTACACAATAAATAAAGTGTGTTTGGGGGGTGGAAGACAGCTGGGACTAAGTTTCCTCTGCAGTCAAGTGTTTGCACCCTCCACTGTTTGCCCTGGGAGGGTTGCAGCCACCCCACCCCACCTAATGCCTCATTCTCATTTCGTCGGTGCCACTTGCATTGATTTTCAATTTGTTTCCCCTTGGCTGCAATCATCAGTTATACGGCCATGAGAGAGTTTGGGGGCTTCTCTTTTTAAAGGGTCTGCAGAAGTAGAGGGGGCAGACTTGCATGAATTCCTAGTACAAATTGTGTTTTGATAAAAAATCACTTGTAAGTCAATATTTTTTTATTAAACTGTGCACAAACCTGATTGATGAAGATAGGTGTTTGGCAGAGTATGTGGAGGAAAACGTGGAGGAGAATGTGTATCTGTGTGTGCGGGCATGTGTGCACGTACTTTCCTGTATATAACATTGTTACTAGTCCAACATAAACAAAGACAAAGGTGTTGGCAAGCTCATGTTTTATGAATTAATTATTAGAAATCAGTCCTTGTCCCACAAGAGTCATAATTTTTTGTGAACTAAAATTACAGAATAGCTTCAGTGGAAACTTCATTCCTTTTTCTGCAACCAGCTTTGTGTTTTAGATATAAATTAAGAACAATTTCAGACTCAGTTAAATAGCTCGCTGCCTAAACCTTAGTTTAGACAAGTTTGTCACCAGGTCCTGCTCACTGGAGTCAAACACAGACACATTTCCATTTTATTTAATGCGGATGATTTTGGCACTGAAGATAAATGATCTCTTCAGGGAGAAATCTCTCATGTAGCAGGTGGATTTGTGTTTGTGTGTGAGTGTGTTTGGGGGGGGGGTGAGTTGTGTCTGTCACAGTAGTCTGTCACGCCCTGAGCCCTCTTGAGTGCTGCCTGATTTTTCTTCAGCTCCCAGTCGCAGCAGCAGCGTTGGCAGACAGCAGGCCTACTGCTTAATATCTTTTAAATGGTTTTAATTTTCTGTCTTTATTGATTTCACAGGGCATGATTAATCAGATCAGTGGAGCAGGCAGTTAGTACATTAAAAATTGTCAGCCCCATGTCAGGGATGATTGGGCACTGAAGTGTGTGTGTCTGAGAAGCAGCATGTGGATGTGCTGTGCAGTTATATGTCCACTCAGAACGACTTTATTATTTAAAAGTTTTGCATGTCTTTTTGTGAGTAACAATGCACTGTGTTGTACTATCCCACTGGACAAAGTATGCTAAAGTTTTTTGTGTTATTTGCAGAGAATCTACGAAAAAAAATCCTGTTTTACTATCACAACCACAACTCTTCAGTGTTTTGATTTATAAGTAGTTTAACTGACTGTGCATATCCTCACTTTTTATCAGATATTGTAATATATCTTTTTTCTGTTCACAGGCTTTGGGGAGCATGTACTTCATCCACAAGACACTGAAAAATATCCATCAGTATGACTTCAATGGTAAAAATTCTTACATAGATGTATCATTTCATTATTCATCAGGTTGTGTTTGATTTGGTTTCTTGGAATGTCTTGGAATGCATGGCGAACCAACCGTCATTACATAATACATTGATGAAAAGCTTCTGCCTTCAGGGCAGCCAGAGTGCTGTTGTAAAATCCTTGTCAGTTTTTAATAATATCAGGAATTTTTCGACATCTCTCTGTGTATACTGGCAGTTTGAAGGCTACCTCTCCTATTTGCAAAGAACTATAATTTAAAGTGGAGCTGTTATTTTGCTGCTGCATAGTCCAGTCACGTTAGGTGTGAAAAAGCTCCTCAGAAAGGCTTATGGAAGAACCATAAACATCCCGAAGCTGCCACTCGCTGTGTGGCCCAAAAAGATTGTTGTTCACCAAACACAGTCTAATGGCCCGCTTATAGATTTGCTCATCACGTATGCCACTCTGATGAGGTTAACACCAGTTTATTGATTGCTGTTTGCATGTTTTCTCACTCTTTTACATGTCACCTCCTTGGCTCTGCCTCTTCCTCTCACAGTTAAGGATTTTAAAGCAGTGCTGGGGCAGAACAAGTATATGGGCTCTCTGGACAGGGTCACCACTGTGGAGAAAGAAAAATTCCCAAAGAATTTCTGGCCTGATGTGAGTATGTATGCATGACTGTGCATCTGTGTGTATAGGCGTAGGGTGGAGTATACATGGGCCAAAGGAGATGCTGGGACAAATGAGTCTACTGGGGCTTTTGGGGCTGTCTGCCTGCTGTGACAGGGAGATGAGACAAATTATGTGCAAGAATCAATAATTATCAGTTTAGCCCTTTAAAGACACAGCTCACTGCTGTTTAGTGACTCACTCCAGTTTTTCTCTGTTCCAGTTCAAGTGGTCCAGAAAGGGCTTCATGAGGACCCGCTGGATTATACACAACCAGTATGTAATACACATTAACCTCACCATGGTACAACAGCAGGGTTTGACTTCACTCGCTTCTATATGTGGCTTTTTGGTGACTTTTGTGAAACACATTTAGACTAAAAATAACACTCTTGGGAACATATAGGTAACCTCTTTTAGAAAGATTTGAAAATCAGCATTTTAGCCTCTTATGGGCCCAAAGCCCAAGAAAAGAAATTATATCTATAAATTATATATATAAAAACTTTCTGTCCATAGGTCTATTTCCAACTATGACATCACATCAGACTGCTGGGTATATATTTATTTGACATAGTACCTAACCGTTGATAATATGGAAAAAATGTTTATATGAATTGAATTTATATTATAAATTTATTTGTATTTATATTATTTATATTTTCCGCATCCACATTGGGTATGCTGCTCAGACCAGGAGGCTGTGACCATCTTTTATATACAGTCTATGGTTTTAGCATCTTTAAGCTCATTGTTTTGGCCTGCAACTTTCCTTGTGGTCAGTCTCAGTGTTTTCATCAACTTTTTCAGACACAGCAGAAAAGCTCTAAAAACGCACTGCAAACTTCCCCCAGCACCACACAGCAAACAGATAAAGTTAAAATCTAACCAACGCACAGCTACCAGCTAAAAAGTGAGACATTTAGTTCAGAAAACTGAAAACAGCTAAAACAAAGAATGAATATTGAACTTTGATTTATCCAGTGGACATAACAGGACTCAAAATGAATGATAATATGGATCCATAATTGTTAGATTTGAAGTAGGCAACTGTTAGCCACTATGTCATAGCTGTTTTTAAAGCATGTTTCTGCTTCCTCCAGCCAAAGTCCAGTAAGCCTAAGGGCAAATGTAGAAGATCTATTTGTCTGTATTACATAAAAAATAATTTTGTATTCCGACATATAGATTAGTCTCTGCTAATATGTACTGTATGTTTATGTTTTCAAACCTCTGAGTTGGAAATGAGATAAATATATTCCTGCAGTGAATTTGTGCTACTGCTTCAGTCTGTGTTTCCTGTGAACAGTAGTCATTATTTGCTCTGCTGTGTTGTTACTATTGGGTAGGAACAACAGAAGCCCACAAACCGATGTGCCACAGCATCATGCTGTGAGTCAAGACAGCTCAAATGTTAGATGCCCATTGTTTCCTGGTGACAGCCTCAGAAAAGGAGTGAACAGACAGCATAAAAGACGAATATGCCTGTCTGTAGATTGAGCATTAACCCAAGTGCACTCACTGATAAGAAAGCTCCTCATAAATGACGTCTGTGTTGGCATACACACACATACACATATATCTGATGTCAGGCATCGGAGTTATCGGACTGTTTGCTGTTTTTATCCTCCACATGCCACATATCACCCTGTTATGCCTGTGTGTGTTCTTCACAGAGGTCTAGACCTGGTAAATGTCCACCTGTTCCATGATGCCTCCAACCTCATTGCCTGCAACTCCAGTCCTTCCATTTACTCAGCCAACCGCAATAACGCTCTCAGATATGTCATCAACAGGTCAGATCTGCAGCTGGATGCTGCTATGTGAAAACAAGTAAAGCATTCAAAATGGCAAAGAGTTAAACCAAAAAGTGCAATTTAAAGTTTCACTAAATGACTCAATTAACAGAATATGTTTATCACAATGTCTTAATATTAACTCTAGTCTTTTAACAAAACCAAGATAATCATTTATGAGTTTCCACACATTCAAAGGCTTAATAAAGAAATACACCCTGTGTGATGCCTGACAGTCGTATTTCTACTTTTCCAGGATATCAGACAGTCGGCACACAGCACTGCCTTTCTTTCTATTTGGAGATTTCAACTTCCGTCTGGATACACTTAGTCTGGTCCAGGTATGAAACAGCATTAAATTTTCCTGAAGTTTAGGTGATAAGAGAGTGTACTGGCCTGGCCTGGCATTTTGACATAAACCCTTCCTCCTGTTTTGTGTTTTTGCCACCAGCATCTGTCCATTGCCACTGATGTGCAGACGGTAAAAAAGGACAGCAGTAATGAAGTGGAGAAAATCATATGCGAAGAAAAAGATAATGACCACCAGGTGATTAGAACAACAGAAACCAGTTAAAACAGGAGCCGACATTATCTAAGTTTTGAACTTCGCTTTATTTTACCTCCATTTCACCTGTAGGTTCTGCTTCAAATTGAGGAGAAGCTGTTTGCTTACCTGCACCAGGCGGTTTTCAGAGAGGACAACGGCAGAGCAGTAAGAACACAATTTCACCTTTTCCCCATAAAGATCTTATCAGTTACACCACTGGAAAATTCAGAGGAAACTCAGTTTGACCTGTCTTCACAGATTTTAGATTAGATTCCATTAGCAGAAATACTTTCTACAAATGGCAGTGCAAGAAATACAAAAGGAGAAAATCAAAACTGATAACTGTTGCAGTAAACTGAATTATCCCCCATGTTGAATCTGTACTCAATCACATCATGCTTGTTTTTCATCCATTGACATTTGTAGTTGTTTTTTGACCATAATGGCTTCTGTCCCTCAGCTTTTGAAATATGACAAAGAAGTCGCAGCGTTTCATGATGTTATTAGGGAAGAGGACATCATGTTTCCACCAAGGTAAGACCTATAACTCAACTACCTGCTGTAAAATTCTGCCATTTACCTTTCATGCTTTAAGATTTTTTTTCTCCCTTGTCCTGTGCTCAGCTACCCTTACAGTGAAGAGTACACTAAACCAACCCAGTACATGAACACTCGCTGTCCTGCCTGGTGTGATCGTATCCTTATGTCACATACTGCCCGAGATTTAATCCTCAGGGTGAGTCATTGTTCACTGTGATTTTTATTTGAGGCTGAAGCTCATAACTCATGCATATTGTTTGTCGCTGTACGTTCACACAGTCTCAAATATAATCTCTGCCAATTGCTAATACTATACACAGAGTTTATTGCAGGATTATAACTTACTAAAAGGATATTTTGTTGTCAGCACATATTCTTACACATGTAGTGTAAATCCACTGTGATCAGAATCCACCCCAGAAAAATGTGTCAGTATAAACATTTAACTTAACACATAAGACTAATTAATTGGTTATGACCAGATATAAATGATCTTGAAGTTCATTCTTCTTTTCAGAGTGACGACGGTGAGAAGAGTGTTATTTACAACACAATGGGTCCTAGTGTCTGTATGGGAGATCACAAGGTAACAGCTTACATGAATAGTGTGTTGTGCACATTGTGCATTTAACAAATCAGCCATGTGGATTGACTCTTATGTGTTTTTGTTTTTGCTTTAGCCCGTGTTCTTGTCCTTCTCGCTGAAGACAAATGGCCACTGACTGATACTTCTCAATAGTAAGAGTAAGTTCCAGTACTGAGTGTGTGTGCGCTTGTGTGTACTGTGCTGCATGTGGAAATGCAGCTGAGTCGATATGGTGATTCCAGTGGGTAGATTCAGTGTGTGAGAGGGAGCACAGTAATCTTTCTCTGGTCCCTGGAGAGCCATAACCGTGCTGGCCCAGTGGAGTCAGGATATGAACTAAGAGTAATGCGTGCGGGACATAAACGATCCTTTGTGTCCAGCATAGTTGGAGCGCAGGCGATCAGCACCTTTCACTGATCTATGTCTATTGAATCCTCTCCACTGTCACTGTGGCTACATATTAAGTGCATTGCTGGCCTGCTTTTCATTAATTACCACGTGGATGGCCGGCCGGAGAGACATTCATTGTGCTGGACAGCATATTGGCATTTTTACGGCCATGATTTTGTTTTGCTGCCATTTGAATTTATTTTTTTAAGGAAGGACTGCCTTTTCATGATGGTCCTTCCTCAGAATGCTGCAAAATGATGAGATCCACACAATGAGGGTGCTTGATGAATAGTACAGCCACCTGCTTTTGTGTGTTTGACATTTCAAGGCACATATAAAAGTTTAGTCCAGTATATCAGTAACTAGTATTTTCAGACTATATTTTAGCTCATGCAGTGCATGTTTCTTAAGGATGCTTTTTATGTAACCCTTTACATTTGAAATTATAGTAATCATACAGTTTGCCTGATTTGAGCTCACTGACCTGGAAAGTGGCTTTTGCAGGGGCACCGTTCCTGTGTGCCTTAATTTAGATTTGATTTCCTTAGAATTGCATGTATAGGTGTTAGCAAGATGTGTCCCCACCCACTGTGCTCTGTAACTGCACTGTAATCTACTTGGAGAGGAAAGAAGAATTTCCACACTGGTTGAATTCACTTTTGTATCTATTCTGATTTCTTTGGTTTTGTTTGTGTGGGCGCATGATTTATGAAGTGTGTTTGTGTCTGCTGCAGGTCTATAACCATAGCATCCTCAGAGTTCTGCCTCAGAGGTGATTGATCAGTGTGATTGTTCCCCACTACAACTGTCCCATCAGCCACCCGCAGGATTTCACTCAGCCTAGGCTGTGAACACCCTTTTCTCACTTCTAAACTCACTGCCACATGCAAGACCACAGCTCTGGTATCATAAGCACAGATTTATCAGCGTATGTCATGGTTTTTTGAGAGTTTTTCCTATTCACCACTTTCTCTCAGATTTTAAGTATGCTGGGAGGATAATCCTGCAAGTCCTACCTGCAGCTGCGCATCCATGCAGTACTTAAAGAATTTTTTAAAACTGATTACTGATTTTAGTTTAGTCGATTTTATTTTTTTGAATATATGCCTTTTTTTTACAGGCAGTATCAAAAATAACCAAACTTTTATGAATTTCTTACTGTCCCTACCTAAAGTATAGAGAATGTTTAGAGAACACCAACTTAAGCACATGTTAACAAAGGATTCTGGAGGATATTGGGTTTATTATGAGCCATAGCATGTGTTGTAATAGTATCAAAAAAGGAAATATCAAGCCCCACTGGTTATGTGTGTGTGCTTTTATTTTGTTTTTTATGCTCTATTTACTACATGTATTTGTGTTTTGCTATTGCCATAGCATTTTACACCACGAGGGAAACACAATAGAAGAATGCTGCTATCTTAGCTTCCAGTCGACATGTTTAGTTTGATGATCTTCAGCGATTAAACATGATTCATGACAGATTTCCTACTGGCCTACTTTTTCATATATGTGGATACTTCCTATAGAGCAGCTCTAGCCATGACAGATTGGATTTTTATTAGTGGCATTAAGAAGAAATGACACTAGAGAAGCAAAAAATCCAGTACCATTTTACACCAACAAACCATGTACAGCAGTTTACATTGGCAGTGGTGGGAGCTGAAAGAATTACCATA
The DNA here is from genome assembly GCA_015103295.1 of Ptychochromis oligacanthus. Taxonomy (NCBI): domain Eukaryota; kingdom Metazoa; phylum Chordata; class Actinopteri; order Cichliformes; family Cichlidae; genus Ptychochromis; species Ptychochromis oligacanthus. Next base: position 1,282 of record VVAS01097975.1, on the reverse strand, counting down.
ACATACAAACTGAACTTTCTTTCTGTGCATCAGTTAGTTTTACCCAGGTGTATTATATACATTATACCAAGTGCTTTATTTCACGGTGACTCCGCAGTTCTCAGTTAATTAGTTTGAGGTGTCCTCCCTCAGTTTGTCTGTGATGCAGGATGTCTGGGCAGACTTCACCCTGTTGCGGTTGGCATCAACCTTATTTCATTGCCAAAAGAATTATAATGTAGGACTCTCACGTTGACTTACCACTGTAGTTGAGGAGAGTGTCTGTTTTGATCATCTGGCATCACTTAAAACTTCACAAAATCCTGTGTATATGCAGTACATACACACGTGTGCACACACACACAACGCAGAGGGCACCGTTTGCTTTTCATTTATTTCCTTGATTTTTAGTCTCATACTGCAGCACAAGTGTAGTAATATTATGTGTGAATTACAAGTTTAAACTTTTGACCTGGCTTTAATAAGGACTAACTGAGTGTATTTAAAATATGTCTGTTATTTTTTGAGTGTTTTGTGAGACTACACCTTCTATATTCATCACAAAAATGCTTTTTCATTCACAGATTAAGTATGAGCTGTCCTGTAATGTTTGTACAGTGTGATTGTAGCCTCATCACAACAATGATGCAAATATCTGTGTAGATTTATAATAAACTTTTTGTCACAGGAGTGGAGTTGGTTATAAACACTACATCGTTGTGATGTTTCACTTTTTTAAATAAAGTGTTGTCTTCTAAAATATGTTGCATATTATTTTCTGACTTACAGTCAGTGATTTACAGTATATTGAAGTCACACCTGTTATGGGAAAGGGAAAGATCATAAACTATGTCTTTAGCCTCATTTCCCGCATGAGAGCTGATAAACCTGACAGGTTAGGTAATGTACTGTGTGCATATTTTAATGACCTTTGCTTCAGTGACCTATAAAAATACTATAAATAAACAATATATTCTTCAGGTATATTCATATGAATAATGCTAATACTGACTTGTGTTGATAATACTAAAGAAATATAGACAAGAGTCATGTAAAATTTGGAATGCCCAAGTAACCCAAGGTGTATATTAGTGTGTGTGTGTGTTTTGCATTCAGTTTCTATAGAAAACTGCACTGATTTTGTGTCAGAATAAAAAAGGACAGCTGAAACAGAGGAAGTATTAAGCCCGTGCTCTAAAGCCAACGAGTCCGTCTGTTCAGGTTGACAATCACCAACATCAGGAGCCTGCTGAATTTTTTTTTGTGTTGATGCAGCACTTGGACTCAGATAAAGATTTCATTT
>VVAS01097962.1:3918-19868 GCA_015103295.1 Ptychochromis oligacanthus | reverse complement strand
ATCATGTAGTCATGCAACTTATGGCATGACCTATGGTGTAATCTGTGATAGAGAAGATGAAAAGGAACCAGTGGTGCACCTCCTAATTGGCATTTAGTGAATTTGACTAACTCTCATTATGGCTGTCACTTAGACATATCTGGGTCATGTGACTTATAGTTACAAACCTTACAAAACAAAAAGGCCTATTACAGCAACTCCAGTTTCCAGCCAGGAGTTTCAGAGAGAGCAAGAAGGAGGCTTGGTGATTTTCTCCAGTGTTGTATTGCAATCCAGAACATTTAGATTTGATCCTGATTTGTGTTTGTGTCTCTGTGAATTGGGGACAACTGAGTCGCAAGGAGGTCCTTCTGCATTTTAGACAGTCACCCTAGTCAGCCCAGCATCTCTGGGACTCATTTCCATTTGTTTTGCATGCACACAATTTAATGTACATTGGGTTTTAAGGCATAATTTTAAACATGCACAGTTTCCCCCATTTTTGTGTTTTTAAGTACTTTAGAAATGAATATTTTAATACTTAATCCTTATGTGTTGTCAGCTTTCTCTACCCAAAGTGCAAATTGTAGTATTTCTGTAAAGAGGCTTGCCCTGCTGTAACATCTGCACATAGGAATCTGTTGTGCTGGTAGCCAGTGATGGATGTAGTGCGACAACGTCTTGAGCTTTTAAGACCTTCAGTAGTTCAGCACAGGCCTTTGGAGAGCATAAATAATACTCCATTGCAGCAGCTTGTTGGTGTGTATTGAATATTTGATGTGTTTAGTTTATGACAGCGTGTCTCAAAGACAAGCAAGCTTAATTAATGATGACCCTTTAAACAAGATGAGGTTTGACAGGAGAGAACTGCACACCCGAGGTATGAATCAACACGCGGAAAAAAGAAGCCAGCGACTAGGTCAGCTACACACAGCTGGGGGGGGGGGTCACGAAGGAAAAATAGATACCCTGACTTTGCTCACTTCTGCAGCGTATAAATGTAATGAGACAGTTGATGACTAACTTATTTTCAGCGCTGTTTTTCATATAGATTCACACTGGTGATTTTGCATTCAACAAAATATAATCTAACATTCACACCCACCTCATGCAGTAAGCAGTCATGGGAAATGTAAAAACGGTGGAAATGTCTTCCTCATTTTTTGAATATCTTCATATTAATTTGGCTGTTTGGAACAACCTTCAGATTTCTGGTTGGCAGCACACTGTGCAAGCTTTTCTTAACAAGCACAACCCAATTCACACATATACACTACCAGTCAAAAGTTTTAGAACACCCCAATTTTCCCCGTTTTTTATTGACATTCAAGCAGCTCAAGTCCAATGAATAGATTGAAATGGTACTACAGTAAGTGGTGAACTGCCAGAAGTTAATAAAAGAGTTAAGGTTACCCAAAACTGAAAAATAACATGCATTCCAAAATTACAAACATCAGACGGGAAGGGCTATGTCATTAGCAGCTGCTAAATTTTCAATATAATAGCAAGGAGACTTTCCATTTGCAGACGGTCTTGTTCTCTTTGATGAAAAAATATATTCTTAACCTCTTATCCAATTTAGGGTTGCAAGGAGGCTGGAGCTGATCCCAGCTCTCATAGGGCAAGAGGCGGGGTACACCCTGGACAGGTTGCCAGTCTATCACAGGGCTAACACAGAGAGACAGATATTCATGCTCACATGAATCACCTACGGCCATTTAGACGGCCATTTAGACTCACCAAAACTAAACTAACATGCATGCCTATGCACACTTTTTCAAGCTGGACCATTACTTGTCATCCAGTATTGTTCTGACACTGGCTTGTTTGCATAAAGAGCACTCGTGCTAGACAGTGCAGCATATATCAGTCAAGTTTGCATAAGTTAATTTGCTCTGTATGTTTTTTTTAAATAAATCACTAAAACCAGAACTGAAATTTGTGTTTATTCTTATACCAGTCGTCAGCATGTTGTGTGTGTCTGAGTGTGTGCTACACATGGAGAGAGATCAATGTCTCCCACTGTGTACACAACACACGGAGGCCCATGTCCAGCCTCCCGTGGGTCAAAGACACACTGACTTCAGCGGTCTCTTCGGTGACGGAGGAGAGCATGTTGTTTTTCAACTCCCACTAACAATCTCCACCACTGAAAACCGAAGAGAAAGGCTTCATTCATGGAAAGGTAGCACAGACAAAAACACTCCTCTGGAAGACATTAGTCTGACACTGTCTGCAATTCAAATCCCTCAATTTACATACGCCCCTCATTCCAAACCGTTTACCCATTACAGCACTAACAACAAGCAGCACTGCAGCAGTGACAGCATTTGGTTTTGTGAAAGTTTTAAGACGTATGTTCCCTTAATGTTTCTCAGACACACCCAATAACTAATGCCAGAGAAGAAAAGCTAAAAATGTGCCTGCTAATAGCATAAGAAAGGCCATTAAAGCTTACAAAAACAGATTTGCGTGTATGTTCTGCTTTAAAGTCATAGTTTTAAGCAGTTAAGCTAATTTTAGTTTGAAAGTTTTTAATTTTCTCTTATTGACTGGGAGCTAGATGAGAAAACTGATAATACTCTCAGTTCCGCTCACAGAATTAACTTACCGCAATTTTGTGCTCAGACAGCTCGACAAAGACCATTTGTTAAATGGGAGCTCATGAGGCCAGCTATTTCATGACATGGACTGGATGTCATGTTCCTCCAGGAAAAGTCAGACACATTAAATCATAAAATGGTGAGTAATATATTACATTCTTTGATTTATGTTTTAATAAATTTAAAAAATCTAGATATAATAGTCAATAAAGTTAATCAAGTTTTATGTTGTGAAATATGTTTTCAATCTTTGTTTTAAATCCATTTCTCAGTACATCACTTCTCTCAGAAAACCCAAACATATTCTGTGAGTAGTTTTTTATTGTTTGATTTGGTTGTTTGATTTTAGTCAGTAGCGGTTAATGGATTGGTAATTTGTTTACAAAACACACGAACTCACTTCTACACTTCAGAAATGGTTCGATTTACTGCATTCTCAAGCCTGTGGTCTCAGAACAAAAAAAACCCCACTGTATACACAACACTGTCATCAGTACCACCATGCCGCAACTGATGTTGACTGAGGCTGGGCTATCGTGGCACACTGGATGTTGGTATCCATGTCTAAGCTGTTGCTGCAGCTTTGCATTTCCATGACAGCACCATCTCTGATCTGGTTGTTCTTGGTGGAAATCTGACTGAGCAGAGGTACCGAGATGAGGTGCTCCAACCTGTGCTTGTGCCATTTTTGCAGCAGCACCCCACCCTGGACTTGCCCACCCATGCCCACACTGCCAGAGACCTTTATGAATCAGGAGCATAACCAGACACTTCGTTGGCCAACATTTAGTCCTAATATGTCTCTTACTGAACATGCATGGGACAAGCTGGGTCAACGGTTTTATCAGAGGCAGCCACAACCAATGACCACTGCACCTTTGCAGGCTGCAGTCATCCAGGAATGGAGAGCAATTCCTCAACAACAGATCTAGACACTTGTGCAGTACACACGCAGATGGGTAACTGCTTGCATCACATCCAGAAGAGGCCAGAAGAAGAGGCCAGACCTCATATTAAACTTCTTGCATATATACAGAGTGTTAGTGAATAAAATCAATTCGTGATCTGGGAGGCTGAGTTACTTACTAACTTCCCATTATTCTGTCTTTGAGCTTGGCATGTATTATTTTCTTTTTCTCAAAACATTTAATGCAATATAAAAAGTACACTTTCAATACAATGAGTTTCAGTAACACTACTATGTCAGTGTTTTATATTTAATGTGATGTAACATTTTGTGTTTTTTCTGCAATACTAAGTCTTTTTCTTTGTCTTTTTTTTAATATCAACAGAGTCTTCTGAAATATTTATTCATTATTTTTACAGTGTGCTTCCCAAATAAGTTCCAAATCCCAGTTAATTCAAATCAACTTTAGCTACATAGCTCCAATAATAATAAAAACTGAAGATGCTTTACAGAAGCCTGAGCCTGAAACCACTTGATTTGTTTTTCTTTTCTTTCTTTTTTTTTTTTTTTTTTTTTGGCTGAAAGAAATTTTGAGTAGAACCCAGCTCATAATCTTTCTGCTCGAATAAAAGATAGGACAGTCTCCAATGGGTTCTGCATGTTGCAGGATCTCATCACTTACTCTAGGATTAAATTCCACTGTGGCTTCATCATTTTTATGAAAAGGGGCACATACTCTGGATGAGGACTACTGGTCGCATTACAAACAACAGCTCTGTTAAGATTCCTCCATCAAACAGTTTACACATTTTAGTTTAAAAGGTGGGAAAGCAGTTTACTGTTGCCTCCTCTGTCACATGACCTACAGCCATTGACAAAATGGATACAAGCTGAGAAGAATTGCTCTACAACATTGGTTTTCAATACAGTTTGTTGGAGGAAACCTGTTTTTTTCTTGCCTACACAAGATTTAACATGACACTGACTTATATCCTATACTCGATTCAGGGGGTTAGTTACTGACTTTGGCGTGATACTTTGTTTGATGTGAAAGCTATACTAAATAGTCTAAAGTCATGGCCCATTTGACGAGCACTGGTATTGTACCTGAATAGTTGTACAGCCAAAGTTGTTTTTTCTGCTATCATGTTCGAGGACATAATCAGTGCAGCATATGCAGCAAAAACTGTTAACTATTAAGACATAACATGACATTCTTATGAATACCTTCTTTCACCCTTTTTATTAAAACAAAGAGAAACTGAAAAGATTGCCAGATATATATAAACAAAACCAGAAATTATCTGATTATTTTAATCCTTATAATCTATAACATTTTATGAACATACAGCAATCTGCTTTCAGTTTGACTAATCCTCTGTGCTTTAGCTGTTGTTTGCCTTGTGACTTAAGGGGTCTCATTATGTGGAGGAGGCAGCCAGTCGCTGCACTTTTCTGATTACTTTCTGTAACCTGAAGGATTTTCTGAGCCATGCTCTTTGCATGAAGACCTCACTTTGAGTAAACTATGTTGATTTAACATGACAAATGCATGCGCAAGTCTATTCAAAGTGTTTGTTTTTACTTCTGAGGAGTCTTGGGCCTTCAAATAAAGATTATTATTGTTTTCTATACTCATTGAAGATTAGATTTGCACAATAGCAGGACAGAAGCAGCTCAAGTTTTGTCAGATCTTCAAAAAAAATACGCACATTCAAGTAGTAGCGGTTAAAAACAACAAAACCTTTCACTCCAAAATGATCAGTGGACCAGAATTTATAGATCATTTGTGTGCTGATGGAGAAAAGTTGTGGTGTGCGACCCAAACCCCACAGCAAAAGCACGGTTGCGACAGTTTCCAGCTGAGCAGTCACTGAGATAAAGCAACTGTTGTTTGTGCTCTGTACTGTGATAATAGGCTGTGTTGGGGAGCAAAAGGAGCTACACTTGACCCTCGACCCATATATATACAGCAAGGGAGCAGGGGGTATTTTTAGCGCCTAACCAATGTGGATCTGAACAAATGGAAAATTGCTCAATACTTTTACCTGCTTCAGGGTTTATAAAAGCAAAAGCATTTCTATGTTCTTTGATCTTTTTAAACCCTTTGCTGGACCTCTGCAGGTATTGATTCTTCTATAATAAATGTTTTCGCTCCAGTCTCTACATTGTATGAAAATGTTTGTGTGCACTGAGGAGGAATTCACTTCCTACAGAATAGGCATGTTAGCTCAACCACTGAGACCTGAACATATCTGCCACCTTAAATCCGACCCACAACTTCACCAGTGGTGACCCAGCTGAAAAGCTACAAGCACATGGCCACAGTCCAGCAAACACTGATGCGTGTAGGTTGGTCATTAGTGTATAATCACATGAGTCTGATTGTGTGATTCATCTTAAAGAAAGACAGCACAAGTGATGTGTTTCCATCATCACAGCCTTCTGTCATGACTTATCTGAGAGATAAATCCAGTCATGACCTTCATCCTATGAGGCTATAGATCTCAGTCCATCTACAACACTCTGATTAAATTTAATGGGCAGATTGTGTTTTTTGTATAGCACCATTTACCATGGACCCTAAGAATTTAGTTTAAGTATTAACATATGTGAAGGAGTGCCGAAATATTACTATTCCACATCTGTTGGGCTCAAATATCAAAGACAGTCGGCTCTCCAATCTTACTCCCATACATACACTATTCATTTTATAAAATCATTGTGGGTGACAGGCAAATATATATGACTTCAAAATACTTATTTTTCATTTAGTCAAAGCTGATCATTATGGGAAATCTACAAAGACAAAAGAATACCATAAGCTGGTGTGGTCTTACATGAAGTCAGTTAAAACAATGCCAAAGTCTAATTCAGTCCTAGCAACCATTTATATAAATGCAGTGCAATGCAATATCTCATTTAGCATTTCTTTTATCTGTCATTCTAAAGAAAAAAAATAACACAGCCTGCTTTCATTCCCGGGGTATCGAATAATACATTTTTGTAAAAACCAGTGGCGTCTGAGAGGTGTCTGTGATGCACTGGGTTATGGAAACGGTGAGGGGCGTCTCACTCCTAATGCAGCACATATATACTCTTGTCCAGGGCCTCTTGGCTCATTGGATACTTTTCATTTTTCAATATGCAGGGTTAATGTTGAGACCCAAACCACAATCTTTTTCTAAACCTAACAAGCAAATAAAAACAAAACTAATCAGGGAGTGAAATCAAAGCAAAACAAAGTGAAATTCACAGCGGCCAAAGCAAAACCTCTAACTTAACCCCCTGCCACACCTCACACAGACATACAGGTTATGTTTCTCTTGAAAACGGGACAGTTATTGCCTGCAGTCTGAAAACATCCACAGTAGTCAGCCCTCTCTGTCCTTTGTTATTACGTACGTGTCTTAACTAACCGTGACACAACTCGCCTTGGACTCAGCTGTTCTGTTGAGCCATTGGATTTAGACAGCAGTCATCAAGGGCTTGTGGGAATTATTTAGTTATTAGTGTAGGTTTTTCATTGAGGTGAGGGATGTGAATGTTTGGCTTTGAGTGACAATGTGTGTATTGTAGTTCGATTCCAATATCTATGTAGGACAGCACTAAAGACTGATTTAAAAAAAAAAATAAGGAAAATAAGAAGCAGTTACAATGGCCATTCAACCAATTGGGGGCCAGCATTTTGCATTTCACTTACTTTTTCACTTTTCAGTTTTGTTTTTTTTTTGGTTTTTTTGTAACTGCAGCATGGTGGTGTGATGGTTAGCACTCTCACTTCACAGCAAGAAGGTCCTGGGTTTGAATCCACCAGCCAGTTGTGGACTTTCTGTGTGGAATGTGCATGTTGCCTGGACGGGTCCTCTACAGGCACTCTGCTTTCCTCCCACAGTTCAAATACATGCTTGTTAGGTTCATTGGTGATTCTAAATTGAATGTGAGCGTGAATGCTTGTCTGTCACTCTGTGGTAGCCCTGTGATGGACTGGTGACCTGTCTACGCTGTGTCCTGCCTTTCAGTAATAGATGGGATAGGCTCCAGCCCCCCACTCCCCTGACCTTGAATTGGATAAGCAAAGAAAATGGATTTATTTTTAGTGCCATCTGTGATTTTGAACATAGGGCTGTGCGATATGACCAAAAACTCATATCCCGATATAAGTAATTTCATATCCCGATAACGATATATATCACCATATCGTACATTTTTCTATAAATTCAGTAAATAGTTTATATAATCACCATATGGAAAGCACTATTTCTTTTTTTACAATGAAATTAGATAATAAAAAATGAAGAGTACTCATTCATATGTGATTATTTTTGTCCTTTTATTTAGAACATCTGGGCAAATGTTTGACTAAGAATGTAAACATAAAATATTAATGTATAAAATATAAAACACTTTTCAATAGCAAATGATTAAAGGCCCAACATAAAATACTGCTATATAAAATACCAACTGTAAACAATATGTAAACTGTAGCAGCAACATAGGGCTCACAAAATATATTAAATATAAAAACACTAACAAGTAATCTATGTAAGGCTAATAAACACTTTAAACAAAATAAATATAGGCCTAACATAAAATATTATGTCAAAACCAAATGTAAACATTGTACTTTAAACTGTAGCAGCAATAAGGCTCACAACAAAAATATATTAAATATAAAAAGAAACAAAATACTCCCAAGTTTGAATTTTAGCATCATATGAAAATAACTATGAAAAGATAAATAGAAAACAGAAGTAAATATAGGCCTAACATAAATATTGGTGTATAAAGTCTAAAATGTAAACATGGAATTTTTCAAGATTAAACTATAGCAGCAAACTAAGGCTCACAATAAATATATAACCTATTATAAGTAAACAAGACACTCCACAATAGAATTATAGCATATGAAAACTAACATGCCGTAACAATGCTTCAAAATATTTGCCCTGTCTTGCTGAATCTCAGGGAATTGCCTTTATAGGTTGACAGCCAGGAATACAAGTTGGTCAACTCTTTCTGGTTGAAGTGCTGACCTTTGGCACGTTACACTGTTCCCACTTGTACTGAATGCCCACTCTGAGGGTGCACTTGTGGCAGGGATGCACAGGTATTTTTTAGCCAGCTTGGCCACTAGTGGGAAATGTGCCTCCTGCTGCCTCCACCAATCCAGGGGGTTTGTTTCTGGGCAAGCCTCCAAGGTTTGGAGATAGAGCTCAAACTCTTCTTTTGTCTCTTAACACAAACATCTGGTTCATCTGTAGCAGCTCCAGCTGATTGAAGGGGGGCTGCCTCTGCTGATGCATGTCAGGCAACTCCCCTGTGATTTGGTCATTATACTTGACATTTAAATACTTCAGGATGCCCTCTTTGATGGTAATGGTCAGCTCTGTGTCGTCATCCTGAGGCTTAAGCAATTGAGTGTTAAAAAGATGGAGGACTGGTTTCAAGTATGACACACTGGTATAATACTCCCCAGACAAGGCATCTGTAAATTCAATGAGAGAACTCACTGCTTTATTCAAGGATTCGAGAACATCATGTCCTGCCATGTTAGGACTAGAGGCCTTTTTTTTTTTGTCCACACGGAGGACCTGTGAGAGCACTTTATCCTGCTCTATGACCCTCTCAATCATTTGTTGTAGGGAGCCCCACCTGGTAGAGGTGTCTGTGATAAGCCGATGAGCAGGTAAGCCCAATTCTGCTTGAGCCCTGGCCAGTTCACGTCTTCTTTTCAATGAACTGGAGAAGGCACTCACCAGTCTCTTACAGACACCAACTGCTCGTTCCACCTGAGGTAGTTTCACGTTCCGCTCTGTGTAAATAAATGTAAGATGAATGTGAGACACATATATTTATTTATTACACTTTACAGCAGAGGTAACATTTTATAGGCTACATTCCAGAAAAATGTTAATTTCTACATTACATTGTTATTATATACAAATGCTGCAGGAAAAGATTATGACTTGTGCAAATTCTTTTGGTAGCAAATAATCTGAATCCATACCGTTCATTCAACCTTTAAACATGCTCATTTAAATAGGACCTTCAGAACTGTGAAATCCTACATGGCCTGCTATCGTTTATTATTACTGAAATACATTTTTACATTTAGACACTCACCGATGGCTACATGGAGACAGTGACCAAAACACTGTAAACGTGTCCACTCATTCAGCTGAAGCTCAAGGATGTTGTTTTGTTATCCGTAGTGACACACACTGGATGATCCTCACGCAGTCACTCCAGAGCTTCCCTGAGGCCTCTGGCTATCATTTCTCCTGTATGGTTGTCAGGAAAATAGCCTGTCTTCAAACATCGGCTGCAGAGGGTCCAGTCAGATGAACTGGACTTGCACTGTCAAGCTCATATAGGGATGCATTGTTCGGCTTATCCACATATCTGCTGTTGCAGCGTAGTATGCTAAGTTGCGGATTTCCTCCTCTACATTGGCCCAACACTCGTAACATAAACGAGGCAACTAAACTTGCGTGAAGTGTTTTCGGCTGGGCACTGTGTACCTGCAGTCGGTTGTTTTTACCAATGCACGAAACCCCTGTTTCTCAACGGTGTAAATTGGGACCATATCTTTGCAGATATAAGTTGGAATGGCCGCCATTATCTCCTTCCATCTTTGCGAGTCTTTGTTATATGGCATGCCGTGGGCAAAAGCCTGTTCTAACGTTTGACTCTGTGATTTATTTTGAGCACCTGACGGCTATTTTTTGCTTCTCATTCATAAACTCTCTCCATACTCTTTCACGTGATTCTTGCGAGGTTTGTTGTGTTTGAGTCTGTGGTGGGGACCGGTTTGCAGCATAATTTTCACAGTACAGTTTTCTGGTCCGTGTCGGACTTTTCATAACCGAACCATGTCCATGCTACAGACGTAGCCCCTTGTTTAGGAATGATCTCCTCGATTTGTTTTGGCTGGTCCTTCTGTTTGGAGCTACCCAGTTCTGTCTCACCTTCACTGGCCATGGTGGTACTCTCCGTGCCTGCATCCACGTGGTGTCGTGGTGACTACTGCAAACCACTATCCAAACCATGAAAAAAAATTGACGTAAACTGTATTTTGCGACACCACAAAATAAACGATAAAATATAATATGAAACGACAGACGGTTTAATTTCGTCATCTGATATATTTCGCCATATCGCACAGCCCTATTTGAACAGTTCATATGTTGTTCATATGTTGTCGGGGTGGCTGTGGCTCAGGAGGTAGAGCGGGTCGTCTACTAATCGGAAGGTTGGTGGTTCAATCCTGGGCTGCTCCAGTCTGCTTGCCAAAGTATCCTTGGGCAAGATACTGAACCCTGAGTTGCTCCCAGTGCGTTCATCAGAGTGTGAATGTGTGTGAATGTTGGATAGAAAGCACTTATAGAAAAAAAGTACCTGTATGAATCTATGTGAATGGATGTATGAGACGGTTGAATGAGGCGAAATTAAAGGGTGGTTATATACTGTAATCAGAAATAGACCCAAGAAAGCGAGACAGCTGAAGCCTCAGTCACACAGACCTAGGGATCTGTTTGCAACCGCTTGGAATGGGAAAAGTGTGAGTGGTTGCTGTCAGACACTCTGAAATTGATTGCTAAAGCCCTGTCATGCACGCCTAGAGACCAGTCAGTGACCCCCTGGTAACCACCTTTCTCTAGGGAAAAATTCCCCAAGTGTTTGCTTAGTCATTGCTTGAGGTGCTTGCTTTTGCTAAGTAAAATTAGTCACAAAGAGGTATACGGTACTGCACTGAAAACCTCCTAACGATTGCCTTGCCGACTTACTTGCAAACACTCGCCAACTGCTCGCCAAGCAGTAGTGAAACTGTGAAGAGTGCAACGCAAACCAGAAATAACAACCATTCACCTTCAAAGTAAAAGTTGTGCCTTTTGAAACATGTTGGTTTCTGCGGTAAGGCACAACTTTTACTTTGAAGGCAAATGATGGCTGTTCCCATTTGTGTCACATTTTTTCAAGTTTCACTACCAGTCAGTGGTTAGTTAGTGAGTGTCTGCAGACAAGTCAGGGTCTTCCATGTAAACTACAGGCAATGGCGGCAATTTGCTAGTGATTAAAGCAATCACAAGGAGGTTTTTGGTGTAGCATCCTCTTTGTGACTGATGTCATCCAGCAACAGCCAGCAACCTTCAGCAACCACTTAACAACTGGTCAGGGAACACAAATTTTTCCCTAGAGACCAGAGGTTGCCAGGAGGTCACCGGCCAGTCTTTAGGCCTGTGTCACTGAGGCCTAAATTAATGTGAATGGAAACCAGACAACCAGAAAGCTTTACTAAGTAGATTTCACTTTCTAGCTTGTAACCCTAAATTGACTTTCCAAAACAAATGCAAACTTAAAAGCAAGATGGGTCTTCTCAAACGTTTAAAATGTTGTGAAGGGATGGATGTCCAGTGTGCTCCAGCCAGTAGTCCAATAAAGAAATAAAACCTTCCACCAACCATTCAGAGGTCTGAATGAAAGGTAAAAAAAAAAAGGTACTGTTGCAACAAATTTGATTTCACAATAATTGTTCTGTCTGATGACATTAAGCAAGTACTGATTGAAAATGATAAATAGGAGGACCTCTCGACTTCCCTTAACAACATCATACACTGTGAGTATAAATCCTCAAACAATTCCATATGAGACTTTCTTAAACTGACTGAATGAAGACAGGAAGGATATAATTTACGAGTTTCAGTGTGTGGCTGATATCCAAAAGGAATGTGGTAAATTTTCGTGCTGTGAAGCTGAAATAGCAAAGCTCTTAGAGAACCAAGACTGAAATGATGCATTAGGTTTCTGAGCACTGCATCTCTGGTTTTGCTTTATTTACTCCATTATAATAGTTTTCTTATGTTCAGCATGTGTGAAAATGGAAAAAAACAATGATGCAATGATTTCTGACTAAGGCAGTAAGGCACACACTAAAGCACAATTATATATTAAACAAATTTGAAAACCACTGTTTGGCTGTTTTCTTGGCAACCGCTAAAGTGCTGATCGCTCTTGGCCGACACTGCAGAAACAATTCAGTCTGTGCACCATGAGTGGACTCTTGGCATGTAAGATTGATTGTCTTTTGTTCACATAGGCAGGAAGGTACGATGTTGGCTGCCACATGGGCCACAGTAAGTGATGGAATGTGCTGCACTTCATATCTGATTCTGGTGTTGGTATTGAGCAGAGAACATGGAGGAAAAAGCAGCAGACGCTACCAAGAGACCAGAGAGCAACATCAGGACATGGCCCAGATGGGCAAAGAGGGAAATGGTTTCCAGCCAAGACATTAAGTGTGCACATGTTGGCAAAGAAACAAGAGCACCATCCACTCTGTGGTGTGTGTTGTGTGGAGTAAACTAAAGAGGCAACAATGAGCATCCAGAACAGGCACAAGATTTTTGTGATGTCATGTTAAAAAAAAGTCTAAAAATGAGGGAAGGTGCATAGCAACCACTGGGTGAGTCCTTCTCCATTGCTATAGCAAATGTTTCAGTTTATTGCTCTTTAAAAGCAAATAAGTAATTAAATTTTTTTCCTAAAGGTGTCGAAGAGGTTTCATTAAAGAAACTGAGATGGTGCTCTGCTATTGACACACTACTGGGTGTACTTGGGAAGATTTAATAACCTCTTATCTTATCAGTTTACCCAGTACACGCCTGAAAGTTGGATCAGCAAAATCAACCATTAAACTGTGGCTCGAAGCAATGTGGAAGTCGATGTATATTAAATAAGCAGTAGATGTTTCCTGCTGCTAACAGGAAGGGATTGGTTCTAATTTTTCCCATTTAATTGTGTAAATAAAGATTGGGTATGTGTACTTGTCCGTGTGTGTGTGTAGCGGCTTTCCAATAGGTCACTGAGGTGCTGCATGATGGCAGGCTTAACCGACACGTGTTGAGCTGCAGTCAAAAAAATTACAATGTCCCAACATTTACCTTTGACTTTCCTGCTTAAAGATGGTTACACAGCTGTATCCAGGTAGAACATCACCCATCACATAGTTATGTAGCTTAACCAAATTTACGTCTTGGCTACGCTACCTGCAGACACACATTCAAAAGAACAACATGCCACACCTGGCTGCACCAACCTGACTGAATGAATGAAAGCACCATTAAAGGTGACTCCCTCCTAGTATATGAAAAGTATATCACATTAAAATACAAAGATACACAAATGGAATTAATGGATTTTAGAGAGCAACTCTATCTAACAGCAATTCATGGAACAGTTGTGTTTTTGTTTTGTTTTTGGATGCAAAACTCTAATTTTAATTCTTTGCATTAATGGCTTACAGCTCAAACAGTGTTCTGTCTTATAAAAGACCTCATATTGTCTGTTTACATCCATCCTATAAATTACCACCATCCTCTGGCCACAGTTGGCTATTGTCTCTGGAAGCTAGCTTGACTCTGAGCTACTCAAATCTGTAGCTTCTGTCATTTTCAAGGGTGTGTCCATGTCCCATTAACAATGGCTATAGTTTTGGAAGCTGAGAGGCCAGCAGTGTTTCTGTGGTACTTTGTACTTTATATGCACTGTATGTTCATTGCATTTCACTGCTCTAAGATCAGCTATGACCTGCACACATGCAGATATGTGCAGAAACAGAGGGAGAATTAGCAAGTAAGCGATTAGCATTTAATTTACCCTGTGAGTTTTAGCAATGAAAACCTTCACAAAGAATATTCAGATAATGAAGAAGGTGTCATGATTCCTGGGTGGTCCCAGTCCTGAGTATTGTGAGCCTTCAGTTCTGGTTATATTTTAGTTCTAGTTTGTAACTGACATTTGATAAGTCCCCTCAGTGTTTCGCTTTCTATCTTCCCCCTATGTTAAGTTTGTTCATGTCTGCATTTTCGTATTGTTACTCACTTCCTGTTTTTATTTTTGTAGTCATTTGTCTCTTGTGTCTTCTATTTAGTTTTGCTTCCACTCCTGTCTCATTGTTGTTGACTGGCTTCACCTGTGTGACTACCCTCACCTGTATCTCATTCCCCCAACTGTTTCCACTTCCCTGATTACCTTGTGTGTATAAATAGCCCTGTTCTTCTCTTCAGTCTTTGTCTCAGTGTCTGTTAACCTTCTCTGGTGTGTTTGCTGTGGCTTTTTTGAAGTTTGTGAATTTTTGCAATTTGTTTCCTTTTTTGATGTTTTGTTTTTTTTTTTTTGGCATCAGCCTACATAAAAGTTTTTTGTTGTTCTTGCCTGTTTCCAAGTTCTACATTTTGGTCATTTTTCCTGCAACCCTTACAGAGGGGACCCTCCACTCCCGCCATGTTGATAGGCAAGTTCTACAGATGCAACATGCACCAGCATTTTCAGATTGACACATAGTATGAGAAAGCACTTGGCCGAATGTGCCGGGTTTAATCAGTTGTTTTGGTAATACACCACTGTAATCTTTCAATAATATATTTAATCCCCCTGTAGATATTAACAGTTAACCATGTCACACAGTGCTCAAGCCTTTTAATTCAGGGATTTTTTTTAAGATATACAATATAATGTTTTTTTTAGAGATGTTTGTGTAGCTGACAAACATAATTTTATTGAATATGATGTATTACTGTACATTAAAAAGAACAAATTATATTAAATGAGCTCAACTTTAACAGTAATATTACCCATATAACACTGATGGGGAACATTCTTCTGCAGAATAAATACTTTTATTTTTGATACATTATGTATAATTTGCTTATAATACAGTCGTGATTGTTTTCATAGTGTCTTTTTGCCACTTTTACCAAAGGAACGGTTCTAAATATTTCTTTCATCACTGGTCATTCTCAGCTAATGGCAAATATTTTTATGGTCACTGTAGAAATAATCTTATGGTACATATCTTCAGCCAGGACCAAGTGCAGAAAAGTGAATGCTTCTAGGCAGAGTGCAGCAAGATGCAGGAGACTGGCAGCATACATAAAAGAATAAAATACAGGCAGCACTAACTCATGAAACGGCAGGTTTTGTTCTGGTCAAATTTGTCTTGTTGGTTTGTTAAACAGTGGGGGAAGATTTTGTTTCTGGTGGGAGGAAGGGGAGTATCAGTTCTGCTTGCCTTTCAGTAAAAGTCACCGCATTAATGGCTTACATAATGTGGTGACTTACTGGATTTTGCATAATGACAAAGCATTTTAAGCTTTTCACTTGTTATTTTACGCTGCTTTGCCTGCTTTGGCTCACATGTAAGAACATTGTCCTCTAACTGAAGGGTTATTGGTTTGATCCTCAAGCCTGGCCTCATCAGATGGCGCCATGACCTTAGCACCCAGCAGCCACAATAAGGTACAGCGATTGCAATTTAGATTTTCTTTTTTTGTTGTTTTTATATTCTTCTAGCTAGCAAATTGAGGGTTCGAGTTAGGACAACAGTAATTTGCCTGTTTCAGTTGTCTTAAAAAAAAAAAAAAAAAAAAAAAAAAAATTTATAAAGAAAAAATTTTCAT
>VVAS01097841.1:0-11345 GCA_015103295.1 Ptychochromis oligacanthus | reverse complement strand
TATTAGTTGTTTAACGGTATTAACAGCTTTGACCTCATCTGATCTTTTTTTTCTTTTTCTTTTTTTTTTTACCTTTAGGTTTAGTTCACCTGGGCAACGCTCGCTCGTGATTGGTTGTTACGTGGGGCAGCACCCAGCCGTCTGAGGGCGTGCTACGCATTTACGCCAGTGTCGTAAAGCGCAATGTTATGGTTGGAAATTTGACCAGTCGTCCTCTGAGCTGAGCTTACAGTCGCCCTTCAGCCGAAAAGAAGGAAAGGAAAGAGCGCTCTTCTTGGCTAAAACGGACAGCAGCCTGACGTTTTGAACCATGGCAGGGACGATTGCGCGGAAAGCCATTGACCACCTGAAGAGCAAGGAGTTCAGGGACTATTTGACGAGGTCTGTAGCAGAAGCCGCAACGTTTCTCTGTTAGCACGGATGCTAATGTAGCTACAGCTAGTTAAGCAAAGTTAGCGACTGTTCAGCCGCTGGTTACATTTAGTGTCTTAACAAAAAATTAACGTGCATTTTAAACAGCTTGTGTGTCACTGCGCCTTATTCATCATTTTCTACTTCGTTTGAAGTTCGCTTGTTTTCAAGGACGGTTATGTATTCTAGTTTCTCCGGTTTGTGACTTTGGAAGCTTGTTTCCGCCACTGATAAAAAAAAAAAAAACAAACAGTCTCAAAATATCGACGTACTAACGCAAACGTCTGAGAAAATAACGCGAAATTGATTAAATAACTTGAAATTTGTACTTATAAAGTCGATGTTTTGAGATAATAACCCCAAATTTTGACTTATGATTTTTTTTTTTTTTATTTAGAGACGGAAACAAGCTTCCGTATATGACTGACTGTAAATGGAGAGCAGCCTGTAGATAAACTCATGCCATTAGGTTTTTTTTAATAGTGTATGTTATTCTAGAGACACCACTAAAAACAAACAGGAAACCTAGAAAGTGGGCCGTACCCTCATAGAAGATCCAAGTTAGCTTCTTAAACATTAGTGCACTGCTTTAAAGTTTGAGTCAGTGTCAAATTAGACTTCAGAGACAAAATCAGGCAGAGAGAACTGCTTCTTCTCCCGTCTTACCTGTAAGACATTGGTTAATGGGTACACGATGGTCTGATTGTTTGTCACAGATTAGCCACATGCCTGAAATTTGGAGTAAAGGCCAAATTATGACATCGTGATGCAGCAGGCCATCTTTGTTTGCATTTGTCACAGATACACACAATGGTTATCTCGCCTTGAAACCAAGCAAGCACATGCACTGCTGCATTTTGATGTCTTGCAAAGCCTTGAGCAGTATCCCCCTCTTCCTTTGGTTCAAAGCTACCGTGTGTTATCAGTCTGCATAAACAAGTTTTAACAGCTTTGTGGCTGTCAGCTCACTACACAGGGGTTAAAATGCTACCTCATTCATTACACTCTTACACAGAAATGCAGGACTGTATTGTCATTTGAGAGTTGCCTGAAATAGACCTGTAACCTGCTTTAGGAAGCTGCAATGATGTGTGACCTAGCTCATATTCATGTCACTTATCCTTGTTTATGTTCTTTTCTATGTGGAACCAAAAAAAACAAACCTCAAAACACCGAACAGCACAGTAAGTCACCACCTTTTTCTGTTAGTACAACTGTTTCTGTAGGCGTCTGTACCTTACTATTTTTTATGCTTATTTGTGCTCTACATATAGTGATACCTAAAAATATGATAGTGAGTTTTTAGATCCTTACCTCAGGGTTTGTTTTTTTTTCTGGCTAAAATGTGGGCCTTTGGGGGGGTGACTGTACACGTAAGCACAATTGGTCCACATATAGTTAAGGCAATGAGTCTATTACCTTACATAACAAATTTTCTGTCCATTTGATAAACAATGTATTTTATGTTTGAGTAAGTTAAACCCCACTTCAGAAAACCTAGTTAAAATATTTTTGGTCAATTCTGATGACTTTTCATGCTTGGGGAGGTCAAAATCTCTCTGGTGGGTGCCTTTTTTAATGTATTTTAAAAGAAAAAAAACCCTTTTACTGTCGTTTGTGCCTCTTGCTGTTCATATTTTATTAGTAGCTGTATTTTCTGTATCATGAGATGACTGTTGAAACTATAATTTCTCACTTTTGCAGCACTTCTGGGGTCCTGTAGCAAACTGGGGGCTTCCTATAGCTGCCATCACAGATATGAAGAAGAGCCCTGAAATTATCAGTGGCAGGATGACCTTTGGTAAGGTAGACACAGAGACATGTCCAGATACACCCAGCATGCACAAAATGGTTCCAATCATTATCTGGTTAACATTGTTAGAGTTAGGGTTGTAACTAGTTCTTTATCTTAGGGCTACTAAGAGGTTACTTAGATTTAGAGAGGAGGAATAATGTCTGCACTGGTATCACCATTTGTTTTAAGGTATTCTCTGAAGATATTCATATATAAAAACTTTGAACATTTCATTACTTGTCAATTTGAGGAGGGGGCAGTGAGGTTAAGTGAGACGTGTATACAACAGGTTAGAGCTGTAGTAGGTAGCATACAGCAGTAGGTGTCTTATAAGAAGATGGTGCTGTATTCTTACATGTTTTGTTCCTCCTCTCAGCTCTGTGCTGTTACTCCCTGCTCTTCATGAGGTTTGCCTACAAAGTGCAGCCACGCAACTGGCTACTGTTTGCTTGCCATATAACCAACGAGACAGCCCAACTAATCCAGGGTGGCCGTCTCATCAAATACAAGTAAGAAGCTTTCTGTTCTGCATTTTTCTGTTTTCATTGTAAGCAGATTGGGTATTGTTTAAAAAAATCTAGTTTTAAATCACCTGTCTATAGAAAAAACAGCTCTGAAAGATATGAACATTATGTTTGTGGCAAAGCGAGTACACATTATGCATATGGTTCAAATCCTGGCTGAGGGTACATTCTTTATTTAAATTTTTTTCCATATCCTTTTCTTTCTCATTTGGTTTGGTTGTTCAGAACAGGTTTTGTATATATACATTTTTTTATTTTGGTATATGTGATGGGTACTTTGACACCATGACTTTTGACCCAGATCAGTATTTCAACTCTTAACTGCAGATTAGCAAAGTCAAACTCAGAGTGACATGATGTCAGCACTTAATGACATATAGTATATGATAATGAAAACATCTGACTGTTTCTGTTTTTCCAGCCTGGAGAAGAAGATGGGATCTTAGTGTCAGATGCAGAAGGACTGCAGACTGGCACTGTGCTGCTTCAACATCCACCAAATCCTTGACATCAGAAATCACGTATCTGAACTTCTAATCAGTGAAACTGTTGCACTTCCGCCTCTTTTTTTTTTATTAAACCTGACATTACCATAGTTGATCACTCTCCTAAATTTTTAGTCACTTTACTAAAGACAGAAAAAAATGATGCTTTCCTCCATGAATTAAGATTAAGTTCAGTGAACTATTTGTAGATTTTTGCAACATTCAACATGACAGACCAGAATATAATGTGGGAGAATGTACACGCAGCTAAGCAACCTGACAGTAAGAAGCCTTGCACACAGGATCTGGTGGCTGTTGCACACTTTTAAACTAGACTTAACCAACAATTATTTGTATTGCATGTAATTTCTGCTAAGGTTGAGGTCAGTTTGTGCAAATACATCCACACTATAAGTCTTTCATTCATTTTCTTTTGTTAAAACACACAGGGCTAAGCTGCTTGTCTTTTGAGGGAGATATTATTCTGTAAAATGTATATATGAGTATCTGTGGGGATTCAGTTTGGCATGTTTTGAAATTCAAACAAATGTCTAAATTAAACAAAATCAATATTTACATATTTTTCTGTGGTGAAACTGCCCACATTATAAAGCAGTATAATGATGGTACAAGCTGAGACTGTCTAGGTTGTCATCCTGCATGACCGGACAAGATGAGCTGCTTCTGTCAGTGCCGACCAGACATGCACTGTGTTGTTATCCTGTGTCATTCCCATTAATTTATTGTCACTGTATAATTCACATTATTTTCCATGATTAATATTTGGATTCTATAGGTTTGTTAAAAATAAACTGGCTATAACAAACTTGATTTTATTTCTGGGATTCCTTTATTTGAACTTCAGCTTTGCAACTACAGTTTTTGCATGATCCTTGTTTGTCTCAAAGTCATTTTCCACTGTCATTGTTAGTGATCAGGTGACATTTAGATGTGCCAGATATTTTGCCATGGCAAAGTAAAGAAAGTCACCGCTCTGTATTTATACTCAACATTGCCAGTGTTGAATAAACACACAGCACATCTTTTCAGCAAAGTGGTGTGATCCACTATCCAACTAAAGCATATTGAGGCAAATTATAAAATGCTCAGGTCCTGCTCTACAAACATTTTAGTCCATCATGGGGTGTTTGCCAGGCAATGTGATGGTGTCATATAGATCATAATATTCAAGTTTCGTGCATTAAAAATTAGCTGCTGGTGTCATGAAATGTCGTACAATGATGGACTGCTTTCATAAGGTGTTATAGCTGTATAAATGCTAAAAATTGGTCATTTTACTCCATGGTTGCTAGGCAACGTGATGACATAATAATATCTGATATAGATAAAAACCTTCAGGGGCCTAAAGTGTACCTGTGTCCCCAGTTTGGTAGCTCAGCCCCTGATGGTGTAGAGGGAGTTCACAGATGAGATTTGGTGCATTATTATAAAGTACAGAAAGTACAAATTAAATGCAAATGAATTATTTATTTATACTGAGTTTATTTATTTGTTTTATGTGCAAACAGTTGATGAGAACTGGATAAATATATTGCACCATACCATTCTGTGCATATTTGATGTTAAACAAATAGCAGCTGGTTTGCACAATACAAACCAGTGGTGGAAGTAGCTTTCTGATCTTTTAGTTTCACATTTTTATTATGAAGTATTATGTTCAGTTCATAGTGGCCATTATGCTGAATGTGTTTGTCAGAATTATATGTATATCAGTAATGCATTAACTTGTTTAAATAGCACTTAATATTACAGTATTCCTGTGGAGTGTCTAATCATTAACAGTGCATCATAACGGATCAGGATCTTGTAATAAAAATTTAAAGCTCCAACGTAACTAAGGTTGTCAGTAATATATATTCCTCTCAATGTAGAGGAGTAGAACTCTAAATAGAATAAATACGGGAATAATTAAGTTGTAAGTACCTCAAAATGAAGTTATGTTGTTTTGAGGCTCAGTCTGGACTAAAGGACAAAGAAACTGTCATGGCCAGAGATGGCAATCTCCAGGAGATGGCAGCAACGCAACAAAAAGCACGCAGCTACGTCAGCGTCAAAGAAGAGGACAAACATGGCGTCTGTCAACA
The DNA here is from genome assembly GCA_015103295.1 of Ptychochromis oligacanthus. Taxonomy (NCBI): domain Eukaryota; kingdom Metazoa; phylum Chordata; class Actinopteri; order Cichliformes; family Cichlidae; genus Ptychochromis; species Ptychochromis oligacanthus. Next base: position 6,025 of record VVAS01097841.1, on the reverse strand, counting down.
GCAACGAGTGGAGAGCTATCTGCGACAAATTCACCAACGCCCAAAACCTTACAGAAATAGAATCACGAAATGACCCAGAAAACGACCCCTTCCGCTCTAAATACAAAGCCAGGGAACTCCTCAGAGAGATATACTGCTCGCTGAAGAGTTTTGAAGCCGGCGAAGGTGAGGAGGACAGCGGCGGAGAGAGCGGCGACCAGCGGCCGACAGAGCAGCCGGTGGACGGGCAGAGGGAGGACGTGTTCGGTCAGGGCTTCAGCGGTGACTCGCCAGCCGGGCTGCGGGCCGCAAGACTCGGAGCTGTGGAGTATTACCTGGGCGTCAACCATGTGGACACGGAGGAGCTGTCAGCCGGGCAGGAGCATCTGATGAACTGCATGAAGCTGCTGGAGAGATGCAGAGTGTCGTCCCAGAATGTGTCCCTGTTTATCCATGTCAGGGTAACGCTGACCGCTATTTCTCTATAATGATGCAAAGCTGTCACTCTTTTAACTTACATTACATACAGACCGAGGATATAAATAATTAGAAAAGCAAACCAAAAACGTATACATTAAAATTGAAATGTGGAAACATCTGATTGAGCAGCTACTATGATTACAATAGGACTCACTGACTAAAATGTATATACAACCCAGTAAATTAGTACATGCGATATGTCACAACTCCCTTTTAGGAAACAACACTTAGCATAATGCTCAGGATGATTTTTTAAAAGCATGAATATAAATCCAGTACATTGTTTGTGAAACCTTGCAAATAAAGCAGAACTACAGTTCTTTTTTTTTAATAATCATCCTGCTGTGGTAGGAGATCAGATGATGCAGATCATTTGATGCTCATGTGTTGTCTTCTTGTGGTATCAGAACCAGCTGGGTATCCTCTGGGCAGGCCGGGAGGAGACGGAGACTGCTCAGGGCTTCCTTGAAACAGCAGAATCTATCTATAAGTGTTACACGAAGGAGGTAAGGCTGATTTCCCGAGTGAAGGTCAAAAAAATGAAGACCGATGCTGGCCCCACAGTATGGTTGTAATCACCATAGGCAAATCCTCTTCATCATTTTTTCTTTTCTTTTCAGGATGGTAGTCCCCCCACTGATATGACAGAGTACTTTACTACTGAGGAGAACCTGCTGACTCACCAGGAAAGGACTAAGAGGTAATGTGTAAACTTCTGCAGCAGATTTACAGATTATTGCTATTTTCTTGCCTTTATTTAGTCCCTTTCATCTGTGTTTCTTTCCTTTTCCCTTGTGTATAGGTTTGAGTTGGCCTACACCCACACCATGTACTACCTTGCTCAAGTTTATAAAAATCTTGGTGGGTATGAGGTTGCTTAAGGATAACACTTAAAAATAATATTTAAACTGATCTTTTTTTCTAATGTGAAGTTGTATGAAGTTGCATCTGAGCCTTATGATGAAGCTCAGTGTTGGTATGCCAGTATGTTGCATTGATATGTTATTTGTAATAACCATAGTTTTGTCTCTCAGGTCAAACTGAGCGTGCCGCTACCTACTGCCACACTACCCTGCAGAGACAGTTACAATTAAATCAGTTTACTCCAATGGAGTGGGCTCTAAATGCTGCTACACTATCACAGTATTACATCACTAAGGTAGGGCATATATGCAGTGTAAAGTGATTTACAAACATTTAATCTGTAATCTGAGATCTAAAAGTATTCTGCATGTTATCTAAAATGTTTTGCTCATGTAGTGCTGTGTACAGCATTCAGAACCACTAGATGTCGCACTAGAGCACCTCAGAATCTCAGATCAAAACAAACAGAACCAAAAACAAATCAACTGAAAGAGTCAACTTGAAGCTTTTTAGCAGCTCATAAGGCAGACTTGTGTTAACTATGAGCTAATTGCTCTCTTAATTGGAGGTCTTTTTAAGTCAAGATTGTGTTTTTTGACTCCTTGATTTATTTATGGTGTGGAGGAATATGTAAACAGTCATTTTTAGCAGAATTTCTGGCCTGCATTCTACCATCTTGTTTTTGCAAGATAGGCTGGGAGGTCACACTTTAGTCTCTTTAGAATTGCAAGAAGGGCTAACAGGGACTTACAAACGCATCATAAACTTGGGTAGCATGATGGCTCAGTGGTTCACATTACTGCCACACAGCAAGAAGGTCTGGGTTTGAACTGGGTGCTTTGATGTGGCATCTCCATGTTCTCCAGGTGCCACGGTTTCTCCTACCATCAAAAAAACGTGCAAGGTTAATGCTGCCTACCTCAGCCCAGGACCCCAAAAGGGCTTCTTAATCTCAATAGTTTAACTTCCCATTTAAATAAAGATTAATACATAATCTGTACATTCAGTAGTTGTTCACTACTATATTAATATTCAAAAATATTGGAAAAAAAAGTTCAAAAAACTCTTTACACAAAGAACCTTTAAAGAAAATAAATTTTGAAAGGTTTATTCTATTTAAAGAGAGTAAACCCTTATCTTACTTTTTACAGTTTTCACCAGCTCTTTTATATTTTCTTGTGGCTCACTTTTACAGCAATCTGGCATATTTTATGAGATTAGGTTTATGTCTGTCAGAGTAATTTGTTTTATCATAAGTGAATTTGTGTATATTTATATGTTCTTGTGTTTTTTGTAGGGCCGATACATGGAAGGCAGGCACTGCCTCTCAGCAGCTACTGTCATTTCAGATTTGGCAGGCGAGGTTCCTTCTGAGGCTGCAGCACAGGAGAGTAAGTATTTATGCTAATTTCATTCCTATTCTGTACCCCTCATCTGCTACAATGAGCAAACGAGAGAATACAGCTGTGTAGCAAAGCAGACAACTAAAGACTTCATCATGGTCTGCACATTCTCCTCTTGCCTTTCTTTCATCATTCAGACATATCTAGCTTTCATTCCCTATCTCGTGGCATATCTTAACATCTCTTTCTCTTTTGATCTGACCCAGGTGAGGCAGAGAGTGAGCGCAGAGAACATCTCAGACAAAAGAGAGCAGAGATCGCAAGATGTTGGATAAAATACTGTTTGAACCTCCTGCAGGATGCCAGGAAGCAGCTAGAGGTACTGCGTAACTGTCTGTGACTTTGGCTGTTAATGAAATCTTGATGGTGACACCAACCACAAAACCTTTATCAGTAGAAACCCCAAGAAAAAGAAGTTTTACTTCAAAGACAATGTTTCAGTAAAAACATTTTAAGTTGACCGTTCTTGTTCTGGTTCTTGATCAACATACAGTATTTTGTCATGCGGAGTCTGTTTTTCTGTGTGTTTATCTCTTTCTGTTTGTATCTTAATCTACATTGTTGGTTTTGTGTTTATTTTAAAATGGAGCATGCTTGCATGTGTTTGTGCATACTCAGGACAACATTGGTGAGCTGGATACTGATCGTCAGGATGAGTTGAAGAGAGCTAGAAGACGTGAGGAGGAGGAGGAAGAAAAGGGCAGAAAGAGTGCTCTGCTGTTTGGCTCTGAAGACACTTTTGACTCTATTGCTAGTATTGAAGAGAAGGTCTGATAATTCTTCTGCTGCTTCTAAAAATGCCAATATTGTCAGTGGTATTGTTAAAAATTGTGTTACTTGTTAACAAAAATCACCTTTATTGATACATCAGCAACAGCAGAAATGCTTCCCTTTATGGACAAGATATATAGCATTTACTGTTGTAATGTTTTTGGTTTGGTAATGTAAGATTTTGGTGTGATATCAGTCCCAGTATCAGAAACAACTAAATATGGACAAATCTGGCTATAAAGGAAGAATGAAGGTTACACTTTCATTAGAAGGTGTCATTCTGCAAATAAATAATCGACCCATTATATTAGGAGGAATAAAAGAGATTTCTTATTTGCAGGTGATGTGTTTGTTCCCCTTGGACTTCACTGAGGCCAGATCTGTATTCTTGGTAGGGCAGAATCATGTGACACAGGTATGCGCACACACACACTGTTGGAAAGATTAATGCAGAACAGAGCTACTAGTATACCAAGCAAACAGACACATACAGCAGGGCTGCACAGTTCAGTAATACCATGTAATCCCTTACTAGTGGATAACAATACAGATAACCATTAAACTGTATTCAGTAAGAAAATGCAGCATATAAACATAAACATTTTTGAGCTTTTGCAAATGTATTTATAATCCCAGACTGGACTACAAAGCCGTCAAGATACGTATTTGATTTTTGGCTCTGAAAAAAGACTTGATTTGACATTAAAATTGATGTGTCATTGTATTTCTGGCTGAAGAAGATGTCAACCACACACCTTAAAAACTTTAAAGATGCTAAGTTAGATTACCTCCTTTTATCAAAGTTGCCTCTCAAGTGACAAACCTAAAAAATGTCATTTAATTAATGAGTTTCCTCGTTTAAACATTTTGTACACTATACATTTGAGAAAGGAACTCCAACCACTGAACCCACAGTGTGCAGTTAAAGGCGTACGTTTTGGTGGTCCTGAAATGTGTGTGGGTGTCATGAGGCACAGTGGTTAAGGTGTGAGGTTTGTTAAGGTGCCCTCTATGAGGACAGTACCTTTTACTCATGTTGTTCATATACTGTAAGAATATGAACAACATGAGTTCGTATTCCCCCTACACACTCATAAAGGAAAGTGTGAGAAAGCTCTTTTTTCTTTTTTGGTTTGTATGTATTTGATCTTTTTGTGTGACTGTATCTCAATCCTTTCACTCTCAAAGGCCAAGGACTATTTTCAGATGGATGGCTATGTGACAGACCACATAGAGATTTTGCAGGATCACAGTTCTCTCTTCCGGGCCCTGGCCTTCTTTGAAGAGGATCTGGAGCGGCGCTGCAAAATGCATAAACGAAGGGTTGACATGCTGGAGCCAATCTGTAATGGTACTGAGTACTTATTTTTTTTTATTGTTTGTTAAGTTCAGTTGAAGAAAAACAGGAAAATAACCATTTAGTTGATTTAACTTTTTTTTCTCTAACTGTTGTTTTCTCTCTAGACTTGAATGCACAGTACTACCTATTGATCCGCAGACAGCTGATGTTCGAATTGGCTGAGACCTACAATGAAATGATGGACTTAAAGCTTACACTGGCTAACAGACAAGCAGACACACAGTCTCTAGATAACCATACCATTAAGAAATTCAACCATCTCTGCTCTGCCTCTGCCAAGTAAGTATCTTTATACTTTCCCTGTGTCTGTATTACTCATGTCTGAGTAATTTCTAATCCTCTTCTCTCCAGGTACTTCCAGATGTTCCTAGACTCTCTGTGTTCTCCAGAAGGGAAGTTTCCAGAGCGCCTGGAGGAGGAGGTGCTCAGACCAGCTCTGGTCGCCCGCTTCAGAGTGGCCCGACTACACAGCCGATTCATCAGCTCCTCACCTACAGTTCAGCTGGACAACCTCAACAAATCTCTGGAAAACTACAAGTACAAATATACATCCAGCACTTTGTCAGTTACATATAAAAATAGTTGCTCTCAAGAAGATGACTTTAATATTGGAGCACAAAAAAATGAAATGAAAGGGGTGTAACTGATCAGATATAAAGGAACTTGTTTAGAGCAGTGGGGTAGATGTGTGGGTGCTGATTGACGTTTCATCTTCTGCCTGTTGTGTAGGTATGTGGTGCAGTATTGTGAGGCCCATCCTGAGGCAGCAGGCGCAGTGGAGACAGAGCTGGAGCTGAGTAAGGAGATGGTCGGCCTCCTCCCTCTCAAAATCAACCGCCTCAAAGCAAGGATGGCTACAAACAACTGAAAGACTCCACTGTTTAATTCACTGGCTCATCGGTTGAATAATCCTGTTAAATTCATCATTTTGAGCCACTTGGTGGACACTCCCAGCAATAGCATATTGATTGACTTCTGTTCCTTCTGTATTTATATTGGCTTCTTTTTGTGCAGTGGGCATGCTGCTTTCACAAGACTGCAGAGCACATTCCTGGTTGTAAATACTTGCTGACCACCATGTAGTAAAATTCATCCTGTTAAACATCAATAAGAAAATGCAAGTGTGTTAAGAAACTGAGAATGGTTGGGTATTTTATGAAAAAATGAC
>VVAS01097770.1:3713-16645 GCA_015103295.1 Ptychochromis oligacanthus | reverse complement strand
CTAAACTTGCATTTTTCCTTTTAGTTGGGTCTCAACCAATTTTGTCCTTTTTCCTTATTTAGTTTGACTTTTTTTTTTTTTTTTTAAACCAGAGCCGGTCTGCTAAAAGGGGCGTGTCTGTCAGTTAGAGCAGTTTGTTAAAGTTGGTCTTACTTACTTTAGACATTACTGCCTGTCCAGATAGCCTGACAGCAAGCGTTTTAGCCTCAGCCTAGCCTTAACTGTAAGCCACTGCAACATTATTTTGGAATTTTAGTGTTACAGGGAAACTGTGCATATTTGTCGCTAATGAAATAGAGTACAGTTGTGATGCCTCATCTTCTTCGGAGAGGATTGTGACGTTTATTGCAGCTTCAGAGATTTCTGCTCCCTTAAACGCAAACTACAGCTCCGCTAGCTCACCGGAGCTGCTTCAGACTGTCATTGTGCTACCTTGTGCACAGCCCTGATAATCCACCAGGCCGATAACTGTACGATCCCTGCTAAAGACATTCATTTAGTCTGATAGCAGCTCAGTGTCGGGTGCATTTGCATCTGTGTTGTCTTCAAATCAGTCCTCGACTTCCCTAGTAAATATTTACTCAGCTTTAAGGTGTGGTTGGTATTTTGAAGTCTCCCTGATAATGAGGTCTGATAACCTTGCTTGCTTTTAGTACAGATGTTGCTATAAAAATAAACAGCATGCTTTGCTACATGTAGAATAAGCGAACAAGAATGCCACAGTGTGTTAATGTGTCATGAAGTGACTACATCTTTAGGGGATTTTTATTCTACCACCCAAAGAGCAAAGATATTAACCTGAAAAACAGTCCAGCATTTGAAGTAATCCTTCCTTCTCCCAGTAATCCAACAATTCTGTTTTTGTTTGTTTCTTTCCAGGAACTAGAGGGATTAAAAGACCCTTTTGATTTAGCGCAGCATGGACAGCTTCTTCAAGGCAGCTGTATGTGATCTGGACAAGCTACTAGACGACTTTGAACTCAACAGTGGTAAGACCACTCACACATCTCATAGACTGTAACATCTGTTACGGGATGTTCATGATTCATTGTTAATAGATTCATTTATGTTGATAACTTAAGTCAGTAAAGATACAATAACTGATTATGGAGTGAACAAAGGATGTGTGGTAACGTCAGAAAATATATTTTAGATCCACTGTAGTCTTACAGTCTAATGTGACAGAGTTACAGGTGTGTTTGCAAACCGCTTTTAAAGTTTTTAAAGTTAGCAAACACCGCAGTGGGAAAATACTCTCCATCTGCTGGCTCTGCTCACTGTGGCCGTCATGTGAGTTTTCTGATTGTTTAGCTGGCTGCCTGAAGCTTATGCTAAAATAGCATGTTCCGCAAAGCAGCAAACAGCTGCTGAGTCAACAGGAGCAGAGTAGAAGATGGCAAAAAGCATGTTTAGGACCAGAAGGAGTCTAACGCACATATCTCCAGCAAAATTAAAACATTTCTAAAGAACCGTATCAGCTACACTCGCCTGCTTTTAAGCATAATGCTGGCTCAGCACACAAAGGATATGTTGAGCTACAGCCATCCCTCTGTCTCTGCCTTACAAATACACCTACACCAGGCAGCAAAGAGGCAGCGTTGTGGTGAAAACATGGTTGAGTCTGAGTGAAAGATGAGGTTTTTCTTGAGTTAACAGCAACTACTCTTTAGACTCTAAGCAATTACAATTACAGCAGTGTTTATGCAGACAAACTGCTGTGTCTTCATTTGTCATGTTACTGGCATACAGGGGTGTTTTTAAGTTAGGTTAATGGGGTGCCCCTCTAAAATATTTAGTTAGAACATGGCCTACTTTGAAGTTAGTGTGAGCTGTCCTGACAACCAGCTTGCCAGTGTGTCAAAAGTAGCCATTAACTCTAATTGAGTTTAACTGTTTTTCTTTCTTTTTTGATTGCAGAGGAACTTGAATGCAAGCCTGTTTTCCTGAAGCCCTCCGTGTACCCCTTCTCGTCACTGGGGCCTCAGTGTTCACCCTCAGAGGTGTCCCGTCTCCCGCCAAGCCTCCCGGACCTTAATTCTCTTCATTATGGTTCGGCCCCCAGCTGCCCTGATGGTTCCGGCAGTCATAACCATAATCGCAGCACTGATGACAGAGAGGTCAAAGGTCAGCCTCTCACTGGGGTGGACCTTCTCTCGTCTGTGGATCGCAGGTCAGTCAAAAGCTCTGTCCCTCCCTGTCCGGACAGAGCTCTGAAGCCTGTGTGCGACCTTGTAAATGACACAAGCTCAGCCATCCTGATCAGGGCCGACAGCCACGATGCCTTCAGTGAGCTGGACATGGTGGAAAAGCAAATGGAGGAGGAGGAGGCACTGCTCGTGGACTTTAACAGCCCTGTAGTCGGAGAGGAGCAAGGGGGTGCAGGCCAAAGTCCTAACACCCAGGAAAAGCAAACTGCTGTAGGGAATGGAGATGTACTTTTGGGTCTAGATTCACATGAGCAGAGTGGTGGATACTCTGCTTCACTCAGTCTGCTGGATGTCATTTTCCCTGCAGCTGTGGAAAGGAGCTGTGATCCCACAGATGATTCATTGTCTCCAAGGTCCACCGCATCAGCTGATAGAGAAAAGGAGGACAGTGAAAGGGGGACTAGCTCTGACCAAGTGGTTGAGAACTCTGTGGAATACAGTGAACTGGAGCCTGTCAATGGCATCACAGAAACTACAACAACCCCAGTTAGTAAAGACGATGAGTCTCATGAAGCCTTGGATGATTGTGAAGCAGAGTCTCCTGTAGAGAAATCTGGAGCCTCACACAATGAATCAGTGGGCTTGTCATGCCTGCCCATAGCTGTGTCAATGTGTGGAGCACTGGTGAACCCAAAGACAAAAGAAGATGATTCGGGGCGAGCTTCTGAGCAGTGTGGTGAGGCAGATGTGTCCAAGAGCACAGAGGCAAACTCCCTGTCAGGCGTGGAAGCCAGGGAGGATGCCTGGGAACCTGGGTCCCACTCAGGGGAACCTGGGTCCCACTCAGGGGAACCTGGGTCCCACTCAGAGGAACCTGGGTCCCACTCAGAGGAACCTGGGTCCCACTCAGAGGAACCTGGGTCCCACTCAGAGGAACCTGTTTTAATAGCCTCTGTGTCCCAGGAGGTTACAGAAGGCAGACTATCTCCAGAAGGGCAACAGGTTTTTCTTGAACCTGCTGCTTTAGTCCCTTCAGCAGAACTTGCTTCCACCAGTCACTCAGAACCCAGCCCAGTAGATCCTCCAGAGTTCGGTTTCGAGTATCTGCCCGAGAGTGATCAGGCTGAGCTGCTGGTTACGGATGAGGAGTTGGATGCTTTCCTGCAGGCACATGCTGAAGCAGAGCAGGGCGTTTCTTATCCTGAATCTCTCCCAGAATCAAATGGGGCTCTGGAGAACAGACTTGTAGAACAGGAACTGAGGACCTGTGGTCAAGGGATAAGCGAAGATTTAGAGGATCTTGCTTCTCCAGAAAGTGACCAGGCAAAATGTGTGTCTGCAGAGGGGAATATTAACCCCGGTGCTCTTTTGGTATCACAGAACTCTTGCAGACCTTGCCAAGACGATGCTTCTGGGATAAACCTTTCTCTGACCAGCAACACTTTCCAGTCCCAGCACAGCAGTAGCCCTGATCTACAGCTCTCCTATGGAGGTGCAAGACCTAAACAGCTACACTGCCAAACTGCAAGATCTCCACCAGCAGGAGAAGAAGAAGAGGAGCCAGTTCAGACGCTAAGTGCTTCTACAACAGGGCCAAGTACAGCAGAGGATGAAGAGAGTTCACCAGTAAGCCCCAGTATTACAAACGAGCATTCCAACTTTAGGGATTCTAGCCCTCCGTATGCCACTCAGGAGCATCACGATTATAGTGTGGGGTATGAAGAACTGTCAGAGCCCCCACCTTACCCTGGGGAGTCTCCCACAGACAATGCCAGGCCAGCGAGCTGGAAAAGGGAGGGACTGGAGGAGCTGGGAAGCAGACAGCCTGCTTGGGTGCCAGACTCTGAAGCTCCCAACTGTATGAACTGCTATCAGAGGTTCACGTTTACCAAGAGGCGGCATCACTGTCGAGCCTGCGGGAAGGTATGTTAGTCACTGAATACAGTGTATTTTACACTCAAAATTTTACCCATTGATGTGTGAGCATCCTGGCCAGCTTCAAATAATGATTGTTGTGGCATTATTTTCTAAAATAATTCAGTATTATGTAAAGGTGGCATGTTGACAAATGGCTTGTTTTCCCTGGCTGGCCATTCAAAATGACAAATAGTCACATTCATTAAGCTAGAAACACTTATATTTTGGTGCTTTCGGCTTAATTATGCTATGCAGTATTTTTAAAATGCAAACCATCTGAATACTAAAATAAATGAGACACTTCTCAACACTCTCAGTTGCCTGTAAAAGACTTCGGACTTATTTCTATGTGAATAGAATAGAATCTCAAGTGTTAATTTATCCTGTATTATGAAACCAAGATTTTATGCAAATATAGAATATCTGTTGTCAGTCTCCTCGATTACTAATAATCAGTGTCAGCCCTGAAACAGCTATATCGGTTGATCCCTAGTGTATAATTAGCTATTAGTTTCTACAGTAATAGCTAAGCAGTGCAAGATAGGGCAATTAACCAGCTAGCTGTAACTTAGCTACACAGCATGTACCTGACTTTGATAGCATTGTCACATGGAAGTTATCTTTGTCATTGTACTGATATACTGTATCACTGTACTGCAGCATAACAGTGCGATACAGTGCTGACAGCTGTGGGTGTCACTAATAAAACAGTTTTATGCAATTAAACTTAATCAGTTAATTGATTCTCAGAACTGTTGATTGTGAGTTTCTTACAGTTGATTAATCTGCTGATGATTTTCTCAATTACTGTGTACAAAAAACAATTCTGAAAACGGTGAAAAGCAGCCATCATAGTAACCTAGATCCCAATGGCCTGTCTGATAAATAAATGTAAATCTTATGGATTTCACCATAAATATGATTATCTAATGAGCTTCATATATGTGGCTGTTTTGCATTGGCTGTTTTCTCTGCTTGTATAATTATAGGTATGTATGAGTGAGGCATGGCATTCTTTTTTTAGAGCATGTGAAGTAAAAGTTTTGATGAAGTGTGTGCATTTCAGGACCAAATATAGCACAGTGGATTGATGGAAGCAGAAAGCATGAGTCAGCAGTTCTTTTTGCAGCTCTTCTATAGATCTCCACTGAGCCGTGTGTCCTAAAGCTGGAGATAAGTCTTTTAAACAGCAGTGATTAAAACAGATTTAGAGAGGACTGTTTAGGATGTGTTATTGTTTACAGCACTATACAATCCTGCTTGAAGGACTAGATAGACAAACATGTTTCGACATGCTGTTAATTGTTGTATTTGTTTTCTTCCAGACGTGAAGAAAACAAATACATGCAGGTCCATGGAGGTTGCCGTGTAGCATATCTCTGTCGTCACTGTCGTCCTCTCTCCTCTGTGGCAGGTTTACTGTGCTGTGTGCTGCAACAGGAAGTGTAAGCTGAAGTACCTAGAGAAAGAGGCTCGAGTGTGTCTCCTCTGCTTTGACACCATTCACAGAGGTAAGGTTTTTGTTTGGTCTATTTTTTCTTCATGTCTAGATACAAAGAATATGAATGACTGTCTGTTTGTTTTATTTATATCCTCATATATTGTACCATACCCTCAAATTCATCATAAAACATATGATTATATATAAAATATCTTATTAAACAGTAACCAAACATAAACCAAACAGAAACTCAAGGCACTTACATGTTGACTGATGTAGTGAAGCAATGTGAATTTAATTATGAATTTAATTGTGTGAATGCCAATGCCAGTCTAAAGCTTTATTTTTAAGGTAGTTAATGCTTTGAAAATCAGTTTTTGCAAAAATTCCCTTTTGCTAAAGTATTACAAAAATCTTGAGCCACCCCTCATTTCTTTATATTTTGCTTCTAGGAGCCAGGCTTTCTTGTATTTTTTTAAATGGCCTTGAGCAGTAGTTTTCCAGACTTTCTTAAGGTCATTCAAAGTTTTTCTTTGGACATTGGCTGCTTTTTCACTCATTTTCATCCAGTCCTTGTACCCGACCATTTTCAGAGGAATGCTTTTCTGTTTGTTAATCCACTTAACGCAGACCTATGAATATTCAAGCTTAAAAAAGGCTCCTAACCAACAGACAACTTGGCAAAGAACCAGTTTCTTGAGTTAAATCTATGAAAAGCCTGTGCGAAGTTAACACAGTTTGACAGGCATAAAATAGTATTTTTGCACAAACAAGGTGATTCCCAAAGAGCTATTAGCCAAAAACTTGGCATATCTCAGCATGGTCTGCAGTGTGTCCTTAAAAAAACTGAGGAAGCTAGACAAGTGGAGGACAAAAGAAGAAGTGGCAGTCCTAAAAAACTATCTACAGCAGATGAACAGTATCTGAAAGTCATGTCCTTAAGAAATAGAAAAACCCCCAGAAAAGACTCGGCACAGAACTTGAGAGATGCATCTGGTCCTACAGTTGATCCATCTACTGTTCGCCAAAGCCTCATCAGAAATGGTCTCAATAGAAGGGTGGCTGTCAAGAAGCCATTCTTAAGGAAGGAAAACAAGGAGAAAAGGCTGAGTTATGTCAGATTACACAAGAACTGGAGCGAAAATCAGTGGCAACAGCTCTTAGGGAGTGATGAATCCAAATTTGAAATGTTTGGTTCAAATTGTCATCAATATGTACGGAGAAGGTCAGGAGAGAGGTAAACAGTGAGTGTCTACAGACATCTGTAAAACACGGTGGAGGCTCTGTCCCGGTTTGGAGCTGCATTTCAGGCTTCATTTTTCAGCATGACAATGATCCCAAACACACTGCCAATGCAGTAGAAGCATACTGGTATAGAAAAACACAGTGGAACGCTATCAGCATCCCCAGAGCCCTGACTGCAACATTAAAGAAGAAGTATGGGATCATCTTGACAGAGAACAGAACAAAAGGCAGCCAAAATCCAAAGAAGAGCTTTGAATGTCCTTTAAGAAGTCTTGAGACGTATTCCTGAAGACAGTAAAGAAATTACAAGAAAACTTGGCTAAGAGAGTTCAGGCTGCGTTGAGGAATAAAGGAGGTCATTCTAAATTATGACTTTAAAGCCTGTTAGCCAACTCTGTTTTTTGCTTTATATACTGTGTTTTCATATATGTTTGCACATGTTTCATTAATCACTTTACCTATTTTCCATTTTCCTAGCAAAATATAAAGAAATGAGGTGTACCTCAAGATTTTTGCACAATGCTGTATAACATTGCAGTTAGATAATGAATGGACTCTTTCTCTGGACTCTAACTCTTTGTTAATAATATTCTTAATAAATAGAAGACCCTTCTACAGGGAACTGGTCTGTGGTGCATTTCACATATAGAGGTGTGGCGATATCTTGACAACTTTAAAATAATCGGGTGTGTTTTGTTTTGGACCACTTGAAGTCTGTTAATGACTCATTCACACTAGAGTAAAAATAGGATGGCAACCACCTTGCGACTAGGAAAAATTTATGGTTTTCCCATGATTGCGTTGAAATTTTTTTGCTGTCGTTGACCGATTGCAAGTAGTTAAGGTGACCGGTCCCTTTTGATCTCAAGGCGATTGCATAGGTTGCCTGTTGGGAGGCAGCCTGTCTCCACATGATCTCAGTTGGACTGGGTCTGACTGAGCTCAGACAGATTGGCAGACAGTCTGTGCTGATGAGCACAACTGTGTCTCTTTGCAATAGGTGAACTGGTCGTATTCTAGTTATTCCTATGTAAAATATAAAAGCAAGGTTCCCAAGCGCCTGTGTCATTTTGCAGTTAAATTGCCGTCCTGCAGCAACTACATCACTATTTGTGGAGGAATTTCTGAATTTTAGTTTTAAATCTATGAGGTTCTGGCTGGACTCTGAATGTAACTAGTGAAAATGATTTTCTGTTTTATGTGAAATTCTGTGAATGTAGACAGCAACAGATTTATCACAGTTAATTGCTGTATTATCACAAACAGATTGCATATAATTCCCAAATTGACCCCATTCAACTGCAAACTGATAGCAGACTAATAGCAGACTGACTCCGTCTTATTGCCATTTTATCGCCGTCTTTAGGCACCAAAGTCGCTTAGAAGACGCCAACTGACTACGAGAGGTTGCAGACCTGGTCTCCATCTTCGAAGCAACCATTTCAAAAGCAACATGCACACGGTCGCAATACTTTGGGTCATGCTGCGGTCTCCAGCCACTGTTTTTCTTCGTGTGACTGCAGCATAAGTTCCTTTGTATTTGCGACAGACCATATCATTAATTATATTCTACAAGATAACAATAATGAGTTAAAGATATTTTTAATAACTAATGGAGTAACAATAGCTAAACTCTTTCCCATTTCTTTGTGATACTGTCAGTGTGTGTAAATGTGTATTCTGAAAGGGAAATATTTTCTCTCTGCTGTACAGTTGTTGATAGCAGCTGTTCAGGAGTTGTTTGATGGCTGATCAGTGGGGTTAATCCAGTTTTATTTTCAATCTGGGTGGTGCCTGTTTGAAGAGAGTAAGTGACTAAATTCGCTTGTCACAGGAAACCAAAGACGATAAATAAAATAAAAGCATGTCCCGCTGTCTTTGTGAGAACCAGTTTTAGACTATCACCAACCTTCAGTTGGCTTTTAAAGGCCTGTTTAGGGGTTAAGACTTGGTTTTAGTGTTAAAGTTTGAATGAGGTTTGAACTTGCCCAAACCTAACAGTGACTGCTAATATAATTAATATTTACATTTACTCAAATTTTCCTCGGAGTGTGGCTGAATTTTGTTAAAAGTCACGTGTGAATCTTGTAGCGTATGCATGTAACAGCTTAACTTGCGACAATCAGTGCCTTTTATCATTAACACCCCCTACGTCACAGCCCTACTTGCTTTGTTACACACACCCCTGAAATACCAAATGACAAGCTTCAGAAGCAAATGGCAAGTGTCTGTTGTCCATCACCAGTCATCAGTCCTTCACAGTGAGATTTTTAAAAAAAAGAAAAGAAAAAGGTCAGACATTTTTGTAATCTGCCATCTGTGCTAAGTCTGCATCCACATTATCCTTAAACATCCTGCCAAGCCTGGGAACCAGCTATCTGTCAGCACAGCTGCACACTCCTGGAAGGGTTCCGCCACCTTGAATTGAGGATGGGAGGTAACATCAGAGTTCCCAGCTAAAACTGCTTTACAAAGATCTTCTCTTAGAGAGAGAGGGATTGTTCCAGAGTAAATTCAAAGCACCTAGTTGGGTCGAATTTAACCCTCGAGTGTCATTTCATTGAGAGCTCTATTTATTTATTGACTGAGTGGAAAGACTGAGAAATAGACTATGGGGAGCTGACCTGAAAAAAAGGGTCACTGTCTTTTGATATTTTGCTCTCTCACTGCACTTAATACATTGGAATTTTATGTTTTCATTGTGTTGTGTGTTATTGCTGCTGTGTGACCTGTGAACATTTTGTGTACAGCTGCTTAAGGGATTGAGATACTTTTATTAATGACTGCTACAAACTACCAACAAGATAGATCAGCTAAAAATGCTAAGCTAACTTGTCTGTGTTAGGATGTTCTTCCAACTTTTGTCTTTAAATATAATATTAACTGTTGTAAAAGTAGATGTATTAACACAGTGGCACTCATGAAGTTTGTCCCATCAGATCAAACCTAAAATAGAATGACTCTACTAGCTGACATTAAAAGTTAATAACATTTTTATTATGCAGTTGATGAATATTTAAGACATGAACGAAAAAAAAATGCCCTGTACCCAGTAGCTCAGAGGTTTTCTTCTATTAAACATTCAGCTTTATGTAAAGAATTGTCTTCACTACCATAAAAAGCAGGTCTCAGTTTGCAGAAACCCATTAAACATCACATGTTTATCCTGTTTCTTTGACTGCTTTGACAGTACAAGACATGTAAAGAGGCACCTTTGTATAGTTGGGCTGCAGCAGAGATATGGAGACAGATGGGAGGGGGGGAGTTATATGGGGAGGACAGAAAAGAGGGAGGAGAGTTATAACAGGACACTGGCATTTGTCCTTGAGTGTGAGTGTATGTGGTACAGGACCGCCTAATGCAGTAGACATGTGATGCTCTCATGCTATCTAAATTAAGAAAAAAGAGATGGTCCACTTTAGTGGCTTGCGGATGCTTGAGCAACTCCTCCTTTCTCTCCCTCTCGCTTTCCTCTCCCTCTCTGACATCAGTATGTGAGGCTTACCGCACTCCCCAGCCTACAGCTAACAGCCTATTACTGCTAACAAGAGGAGCTGCTTCAGAAAAGCTGTGAGGACTGGTCTGAAGTCTGTCAAAGGAATAGGTTTTTAATAATGTGGACTGGTTGTGTTTTAGCAGAGGAGATGATGATGATGATGATGATGATGATGATGATAAGGTAAGATGGATCTTGTAACGATTAAAATGTTGGTAACTTTGTGCTGCTGCTGTGTTGGATTGTTGTAGAGTTTAGAATGTGTGCAGGTATTTCAAATCAGTGTTTTGTCTCCCTTCTGAGTAAAATATGTGGGTATATTATTGCTGCACTGAAAATGGGGTCACTGATGTATTTGTGCTTGTACATGAAGTAATTAGCCTTAAGCCCTGGATGACTTTTTTGTGCCATGTCATCCTTTCCTTGCACAGCAAGGTAAATACTTCAGCTTGTAGTGATGCTAATCAAGGTTTTTTTTTTCTATAAACAAGGGTCTAAATAAGCATGACATCTTTACGATGTGCTTCAATCTGCTGTGGCTGTATTCCTGTGCTATTGAAAGCCGTGCTGTTGTTGTTGTTGTTGTTGTTGTTGTCAGGACATACTGGATCAATAAAGCTGTATGATGATTATTCAATATAAAGGACACGAGTGCTGGATCAGCTATTCTAGGAGTGCAATCGGAACGCATTGAGAGAGCCTCTCAGTCATAACCAGCTTTTCCTGAAAATAACAACTCATGTTTCCTTCATTTAACTGAATGATTTCAGGCACTAAACCAAAACTGGAACTGGATTTGTATTGGTTATGCAGATTTTTTAGTTTAAATATATTCTTTATACATATGAATAGACATGTGCGCATACAGTATGTACAGTAGTTCAATTTTTCTCACACATAGACTTTACTTGGGTGTCCACCCAGATAACAAACACCTGCCCAAGTGTATTTGGTGACTCATATTAGCAGTTTTTATTTTCTCGTCTGAGAGAGTGACACCCTTTGGCTTCGATTCACTAGTACACTGTCAGGTCACTCTTGTTTTGAAAGTTTAATCACTGCTAATCAACCCAGCCATGTTTCCTCTAGCTCACTGACCAGGTAACTGGGAGTGCTCTGTATCATTCACCTACTTCAACATCTTGGGCTGCAGCTGGCAACTGTAGCTAGACTGCCACTCTAATTAGAACGTAAAGCAGGTTGAGAACTGGTTCATATGACACAACAACGAGCTCCAGAGGAGAGTGGAGGCTACCAGCAGCAGTCCAAGGCTGTGGAATCGGAGTCCATCTGCAAGACAACAGGCTAACTCGAGAGGCAAACACCATTTGACACAAAGTACTTTTCAACTGAAATTCTTGCGGATGAGGGCTTATAAACTGTATTTAGATACACAGACACCACTATATCTGTGATAGGACAATATTGGTCAGGTTCTTCTAAGTAATATACTAAAGGTGTAGCCCAGCAGTTTTAAACAGACTTCTCCAAAAGATACTTATTGATGCAAAGGCATTTCTGTTTTTCCCCCCAGTATAGTCACTTATTTTCCAAATCTGTAACTGAACCACAGGAAACAACTTTTTTATAATAGCAATGAAATATAGCTATAATAATGTATTGCAATATTGTCCTTTGTAGCAGACAGGCCACTGGCACTTCCTAAACACAATTTAGTCATTACAGAAATAATTAATCACAGGGCCATTGTGTAGCCATTGCAACAGACAACTCATAAAATATCCACCTCATCATAAGCTGCTTCAGGCATCATCAAAGCCTACATAAATCATAGAAGGCCAACATAAGCTGTTAATTCATTGAGAAATAACATCTTGCATACTTTATATCCTCCTACGTGTGGTGAAGAGTAGAGGAGGACTTAATAAAATTATATAGGTATGATGGGCTGGGGAAGGAAAAAAACAGTCCTGGTATTTGTCTTGATGCCTGCTCAATCATCCAGATAAGGAAATCCCAGAAAGTTGATTCTGTTCATCTGGACGTAGCGTTTTCTGTGGGGGAAACGTTTCGTCACTCATCCGAGTGACTACTACAGTCTCAGCTGACTGCAGGTTTCCCCAACCTTATAAACAGTACATTTGCATAATTACCGAAACTGGCACCATTGAATAGTGAGCCGTGAGGTCAGTTTCATGATCGTTAATATGCAAATTGTCATAACCACTGATCGATGGCCATGAGTACTATTCAGAGAGTTGGGCAATGGCTGCAATCACAGCATTGTAAGGTGGTGAAAGATGTACTCTAAGGCCCCCTCCTTGGTTCAGAGATTGTTGTTCCCTTTTCCTGTCCAGGATGTGCACATCATCATCATCACTGAAAGAGTGGCCACTGGCCTGCAGATGTAAATAGACTGCGGAGTCTTGGCCTGACGAGGTAGCTCTTCTGTGTCGTGCCATCCGCTTGGCCAGAGGTTGTTTGGTTTCCCCGATGTATAATTCACGGCAATCCTCTTGGTGCTTAACAACGTACACTATATTACTCTGTTTGTGCCTGGGGATCTGATCATTGGGCTGGACCAATGTTTGGTGTAGCGTGTTTTGGGGTTTGAAAGCCACAGAGATGCATTGTTTTGAGAAAATGCGTCTCAGCTGTTCCAATACTCCTGACATATAAGGATCACTAAAATACATCACAAATATACTGTTTATAAGGTTGGGGA
>VVAS01097748.1:0-10630 GCA_015103295.1 Ptychochromis oligacanthus | reverse complement strand
GATGGCTGCTTCCAGCAGGATAACACACCATGTCACAAAGCTCAAATCATCTCAAACTGCTTTCTTCAACATGACAATGAGTTCACTGTACTCAGATGCCCTCCACAGTCACCAGATCTCAATCCAATAGAGCACCTTTGGTAAGTGGTGGAACAGGAGATTCTCATCATGGTTATGTAGTCGACAAATCAGCAACAACTATGTGATGTTATCATGTCACTATGGGCTAAAATCGCTGAGGAATGTTTCCAGCACCTTGTTAAATCTATGCCATAAAGAATTAAAGCAGTTCTGAAGGCAAAATGGGGTCCAGCCTGGAACTAGCAAGTAGTACCTAATAAAGTGGCTGGTAAGTGTATTTTAAAGTTCAGAAAAAAACTAAACTAATTCTTAAATATTAAAAAGTAGTTTTTGCAAATTCCCTAAGCTCATCAAGGAAACAGAGGATAAGAAAATTTGTCCTCATTTCTCACACTTTAATTACATTAAGAAGGAACCTCTTCATGGACAGTTTGGACAAGAGTAACAATTACAGCAATAATAAGTCATTCATTGTGCACATGGGCCAACTTTTAAGACTATCCTTTAAACAAATGAGACATAAAGTGTTGGTTACTGAGCTTAAAAAGAGCTGGTACGAAGATTTTCTTCACCTTTAGACAGAGCCAGTTAATTTGTTTTCCCATTTTCAGTCTTGATGCTAAGCTGTCTCCTGGTTCCCACTTCATATTGATTGAAAAGGGACAAGTACGGTGCAATTCACTTCAGCACCCCGTCACAGACATGTAAACTCTATGAATCCAAAACATAATTTTTGTTGCTGCAGTGATCTCTCCAACCTGATCAAGTATGCCGTAGCAGGCAGGCAAATTGCTGGGATTGGTCAACTGCACTTTCTGTTCATAAGGGTGATTGAGGAAACATCTTTGAAAGTCCAGCACTGGAGTATCCACCACAATTTCAGGCACAACACACCTATTAACATAGACAACACACAGAGTCAGACAAGCAAGAGAAAAACAGCAAGAGGGGAGGAGAAGAAAAGATGTGGAGCATATTTATGAACTGAGCTGTAATTGCACTGCATCATGCCAAAACTCTATTAATTAGAATCGATTCATAAAAGTATAATGACGGTGATTGCCATGAGGAAGTCAGATTGCCATTGCCCTATTCTCAGTGATGATGCAGGTGACATTCCATTGTATTATTATGCAAATTAGCTTCTGAATATTTAACGCATCCTCCACTGATTCGCCGACACCTGTATGCAAGTTCAATGGACCGCATTCACAAATTGTCAAAGCATCAGAACATGCAGACAGCCAAAAGCACAGCAGAGATTACTGGCAGAACAAAACATACCTTACTTTAGGAAAAAGGATGATAGAAGAGTTTGTCAGACATCTTGAGTATAACCAGAGGTATATGCAGTTGTACATATATACACACGTCTGAGGAGGGTGATTTACTGTATACTTAAAATTAGTGAGGGCAATAGCATGCAGTGGTGGTCATGTGGAAAATTAACGCTCTGTTACAGTCTTTCATGTAATCTGTTGAGTTTACAAAGATTTTTGCTCCCTTTGAGGAAGAGCAGCCTTAACAGGACAGGAACTAAACTGCCTTGTTTGACACAAACAATGAACTAGGGGGGTACATAAAGCTCCAATATTAGATAAATACATTCAAGATGGCGGCGTGTAAGACAGGCGCTGCAGCTCGATGCTCTTGTTTTAGTTTATTTTTAGTTGTGTATATACTTGTTATATTTACTACCCTAGATTATAGAGTTGTAGCTGTGTGTATTTCCTTTTTTCCTTTTTTTCCTCTCCTCTTTCTTTCTCTTTTTTTAAAATTACAGTATTTAAGAGTTTTGTATTTATATTATTTAAGAGTTTTTGCTTTTTAGAGAGCACCAACCTAATTTCGTTGTGATGCTGTGAGCTGTGGCACAATGAAAATAAAGTCTCTTATGTCTTAACTGTGAATCATCCAAAGCTCCTCTCGTGGAGTTCCAGAATTTAAAAAAAAGAATCACGCTGATAACAAGTATAATAAGTCTCCTTTAATCTATAATGACAAATAAGTGTAGTTGAGTAAAAAGTACAATATTTTGCAACATTTGAATGGTTGTGAAGAAAAATTAGAAGGCTACATTATTTAACTGAATTTATGTGTCATATCCACCGATCAAGACACCATTACACCACAGTTTTCTGTCAAAACATAATTTTCCTATTAAACATTCAAATGGAAAAAAGTCTAACAATCTTAGATCACAAGAGAAGAATTACAGGAAACTGTGTTTATGGGTGCAGTATGATAACTTGCATTTATTTTGCCATGAGTCATGAGGCATAACAAAACTTCAGCAACTGTATTTTTGAATAAGTTTGCACATTAAACAGTGTGTATGTTCACATGTAAATGTGTCTAACCTAGCCTTAATAGGCAGAGTCAGGATTTCCTCCCCGACACCGTCAATATCCACCACTAGCGCCAGCCTGTGTGTCCCAACTGTGTTGGAGCAAAGCGTCACCTGTACATACATCACACACACACATACAAGGAGACCACAAAAAGACCAATACATAGACAGGACAGCCAGTGTCTAAGGTTAAAAACAAAATAGTAAAGTTCAACATTTCAACAATTTCACCTTCGGCTTTAAAGAGTTACCCTGCATCTGCAGTAAAACCACCTTGTTTCTGATGGACCTAAAGTAGATGCACTTTAGTGGGTCAGCTTACTTGTGTTAGCATAGAAAGTCTTAGCCAGAAAAGAGACAGACAAGACAGTTGGACAGACAAGAAGCCTGCTTTTCTGGATCTGCTGTAACTCTGTTTGACTGCTGAAAATATACTTCCTTGTGGTTTCTCAAAACAAAAACTGCTAACAAGAGACCTGTGCTGTGTTCATGGTGCACTCTGAAAATGTTCATAATCTCGGTAATGTCCATGAGAAACTGTTGGCTACATTGTTACACTATACCATCATTTTAAAACCGGTATACTAGCAGATCTCTAATTTGCTCTAATCTCTGATTAATTGTTAATTAACTGTACCTTAATGGGTTCATCTGACACGGTTCGCACTGACCCTGCTTCTGGGCTGACCGTGAACTCCACAGGCCTTGAATGAAGATCTCCAGCAGTATGACCTTGCCAATTTTTTCGTGACTCATCAGAAACCTGTTTGAATGAGCTAACACTAGGAGAGCCCAACCCATCTCCCCAGACACGCAGGATGAATTTCACAGGCACAAAGGAGGGGTTGAAGAGGGTACAAACTAACGTTTCTGGGAAACCTATGCAGAGAGATTAAGAGAACCAATATGAGAAAATGTGAAAATATTAAGATGATAGACATTTTTTTTCTGAATGTCAGGATTCTCTGCATAATAATATGTGTTATGAAAACTACAAGAGTAAATTCAGGGAAAATTTAATGTACCAAAGGCTACATCCCCAAAATCGAGCTCTGAAACATCGAAGTGGATTGTTGGACGAATTATGCAACCCCTAAAAGAAAAGACAAGGAAACTTTGAAATCTTGGGAACAACAAGATTGAGGATTTGAAAATAAGTACTGAGAGTGTAAAGGACCCATGGGTTAGTTTTTACATGTGCTTTGTTTCATGTAAATGCTCCAGCAGAATATTGGCTCCATTGTTTGCCAACTTTACCTGACATTGAAGGTAAGTGGCTGAGGCTGTCCTGTCACAGCTAGCAGCAAGTCCTCAGAGAATGAACCCAATATGGAACTGCGGAAGGTGACTTCCACAGCCTGGCAGGCCCCAGAGGGAACAACACCTGCCTCAGGACTGAAGGAGAAACAGCGGCCAAAAGGGGTGTCAGGGTTTGACCACCTGAAAGGGGCATCAATCAGCCCTTTGTTCGACAACTGCAACTGGACAAGAAAGATTTCTTGTATGAGCCCCACAGTGAATCAGTAATAGTTTTGGAGAAACAATTTATTATCACAACACTCAAAATAGAAGTGCATGATTTCTTTTATGTTGGAACAGTTTAGTTGGTTTAGACTTAAAATATTTTAAATACCAGAGCAAATACCCAAAAATGATCATGTAAATACTAAATGGATTTTATGGAGTATATCAATAGATAAAAGATGGTAGGTGGTGTCAGTAGTACAGTTGTGTGTAAAAACTGGCAAAAGAAAAACTGATGATAATTTTATAATACATGCTTATTTGAAAAAGATATGTTATATTGTTTGATTGTGGACTAGTGGAAGCAACACCGTGAACTAGTCCACAAGACTCTGTGGCTGTAATAAACTACAACCACAGAGGCTATGTCAACTCACACAAAGTTGTAGTGGCAGTGTTATACATTAAAGCCACCATACTAGCAATTTTATAAAGTGTTCATTTTGGCTTGGTTTTTCTTACCTCTTGACAATATTTTTCACATATGAAAAAATCTTGTAAGTCAATCTCGGTATAGTTGAGCACAAGTTCAGGTCCAATACCTTTACCCTTGACTGTGAGGGGTAACTGTGATTCACGTCCTAAGGGCAGACAACAGACAGCCAAGACTCATAACAAAGCTAAAGACAGAGAAAGGAAAAGACATATTATAGGGCCAGGAAAAGGAAACAGTTTTTACACACATAAAGTGTAAAGGTTGCTTCTATGTTTATAGTTTAAAGCACTGAATCAAGTCAAAATACAAAACATGTTAACAGTTGCTAAACTGTTTTGCTGCAGCTGCTTTCTCCATTTCTCTGTGTGAACTTTACAAAGGCCACGAGAGGTCTTGTCTTCAGTTTTGCTTAGTAAGCTTCTGAGGGTTTTTGAAAAGTGAAGAAACAGGGCACAGTAGTCTCCTGTTTCACTGTCACTGGCTTAGGCTGGTCAGGTCATTACCTACCGCAGAAAACATGGAAATGAATGTAAATCTGACCTCCGGCTCAAGCAACACACATTAAGGCCACATGCAAAACTGTCAACAATCTTTTACTACCACTGGGACGAGATGACTAAATTTGGGCACAGTGAGTTCATTGTCACATCTGAATATGATATCCTCTCTGTAGTGAAAGCATGGCAGATTTCAGACAGACATGGTTTACTACCCAGACTTGTGTATCTAAACTTTGTCTGCACTAACCCACAGAGGGAAAGAGATTCTTTTATGAGAAAGCTAAAGCTATCAATTTATAGCAAGGGTACAGTGTGTGATTGAAGTTGTTAAAGCAATCAATTGCATGATTGCAGGAGCAAACGAAAGAAGAGTTGTCCAACGGTTCTAAGGAAACAAGTGTCAAATTACTGTAAATGTAAAAATACACATCTTTTAACTTAACCTTTGGTTAACTATATTCCCGCCTCAAATCCTACTCTTTCTTTAATTGGCTAATTGTGATTAGGCCTTGTTTTCTTTTTTCTTTTTATATGCGTAAGAATGTGAGCATGACTAAAACGGAGAAAAAAACAAATTTGGCTTATACATGTTTAACTCCACAGCCAAAATAGAAAAAGTTACTGAATTTGCTACTTCAACAGTGGTAAGGATACCACTTCTTCATGTTCGATACAGCAACATTGAGCATCTGCTTATACCAAAGCATTATCTTTTACTCTTTCTTAAACAACTAAGCTTTTTATAGTACAATTGTTGGAACACACATAGTCCATCCAAAAGTTGACAGATATCTCAATCAATTCTGTCAGGTAAACATACATGCACAACTGTACTGTGTGTTTGTGAAACCTGAATGAGCATCATTTTCTTTTAGCCACATACTGACCTGTGATATCACAGTATATGGTTTGTTGATAAAGTTTGGCCTCCTCAGGCTTGAAGATGATGCTAAAATTTGCAGTGTTGTTGGGCCATATTTCCCCATCCTGAATCATATAAAGACAAGAATGATTATTTTAATGGAACACAGTGCAAATATTACAATAACAGACCCAAAGAAGGAAACTATTGATTCTTTTGTCAGGCTTAACTCTACAGACACATACAAATGTGTCTGTCTCTGTGTCTATGGGTAGGTAGGTGGATGGGTGTATGCGTGCATAGACTGCTGACCATTTTTCTCAAATGCCCTCTCAAACTTTGTGTTGTGACTGGCCTACAGAATGTTTACCCCCTAACACTTCCATGCTCTCTCTCTCTCTTTCATCTGTCTCCTTTCTCCCTGTGTCCAGGGAACTGGGCTGAGTTAAGGAGAGACGACACTAGCAGAAAAAGGTGGGGCCAGGGTGTCAGAACAGGTCATTCTACCTGAAGGTCTCTGGACAGAAAGGGTCCAGTCTGTGACCCTACTGTCATTGAGGAGTCACATGGGATTTAGATGCAAACAACGGAGCTGATTCTTAGCTTCTTGTGACACATCTAACCTCATCAACCATTTTAGAAATCTGTTCTCACAGCCAAAAGATAACTTTGATGACATAACATGCAGCAAGAAATGTCCTACAGAAACATCCACAAAGTTTAAGTGCTCTTGGACAAGGAACTGGATTCCTGTCAAGCATGAGAATGTATTTTATCCATATTAGCATTAATAAAACGTATCATATTATGCAGACATACTAAAAGAGATGTTGTTGCCTCTGCAGTACAGAGAAAAGAAAAAATGGGCAGGGAAAAGACATTGAGGTAGTCAACTAATTCATCTGGTAAAATGGAAATAGATGCGATGAAAACGTATGATATGGAAAGACAATGAAACACTAACACACCGCAGGCTCCACAGTTATGCAGCCATCTGCGGAGGCCAAGAGGTGGTCCTCTGCAGCCTGGTTTTTGTGTTCCTGCGGGGCTCTGGACTGCAGTGGGAGGTAATGGATCCCTGTGGGGTCGGACTCACATGGTAAAAGCAACTGCTCCTGCCTCCCTTCTTCCTCCTGCTGGAGCACTGAGCCCTCCCTAGAGAGAGGCAGGGAGGGAGAGAAGGTGAAAAGTATAACAAAGAACGAATGAGCAGGGTCAGAGAGAAAAAGAGGCGAGGAGAAGAGCTGCTGACAGAAAGAACGTGATGGGCACCTGAGCTATTTCTGGCAACATATGCTCTGATAAAAAAAGAAACACAATACAGCAGAGAATTCTACTTGCTACATGTAGAGAGAGATAGATAGATAGAGAGAGAGAGAGAGAGAGAGAGAGAGAGAGAGAGAGAGAGAGAGAGTATACAGATCAAACTTCTTTAATGACAAACGCATTCCTCTGTTGCCTGTCTTAAAACATTTTGTGTGCATCCATAAATACCTCAATAAGCTCAGGTCCTCCTCTTGCTGGCTGGGCCACAGTGTCCAGCGGTACTGAAGAGGGATATTGTTCTTGTTGGTGAGGGACACTGTGCTTGTACTGGCCAGGGAGGTATAAGTCTTATCCAGCCAGACAGAGTCAGGTTCAAGATGGATGTTCAGTTCCTCACAAGACCCATACAGGCTAATGTACACATCTTCCCCTGAGCAGAAGACATCATGATGCTTATTATGAGCTAGTAACTGGTTCCCAGAGTGTCACATAAGTGGTGGGGTGTAGGCCACAAGAAATTATTTTAACACCTGTGGTACTCAATTTAAGTGTTCAGTACATAAAATGAAAGGAGATACACTGCTTTGTTTTCAACCATGAAACATAAGCTTTTAAAAAGATTATATGTATACTGTAAGTAACTATATGATACAGAAAAGTACAAAAAAAAAATAATGCCTGACAATCACAGTAAAGAGCAATCCAGTTTTCACTTAATTTATTTAAACATCTTCAGTGTCTTGACCTGAATGTGGGCAGAGAATAGCAGGAAACCTCACAGTGGAGTTAATGGAGAACACACTGCAGATTCTTAGTTTGAAAGACTGGGTCTGGATCAAAAGGAGTCTTCCAAAAATCAGCTGCTAAAACTGCTCAAAAAACTGTCATTGAAAACTGGCATTGAAACCAGCTTACTTTATTATGCTGCCAAAGCCTTATAAGTGTCGACAATGATAAAATACATTTAGTTGAAATAAATATGCCAGTTAAATTACCAGCATAACACCATACCATCTTGCAGGGTATGGTGAAGTTTTTGGGGGTTTTTTTTGTTTTTTTTTAAAGTCAGAAGAGATGCAATCTCTTAATTTTGCAGCATAAACAAGGTCCCACTGCATGTGTGCACCTTCCAACAATGAGACAAAGCAACAATAACCAGAAACAAAAAATACAATGCAAAACTAGGCTTTGTATGAAGCCACCAAGAATAAGGCCATATGTAAATTGAACAAGTGTTTGTTTACATTCAAATCAGAAGGATGGGCGTTTTAGTCTGTACAAACACTCTACTTATGCTTTTTTGTATTTGTATACCTAGGTTAGATTTTTTTCAGAATTCTAAACATTGAACACTGATTTGTTTCGTCTCTTCTCTTTCCTTCATAACCAGACCACAGTGAGATTAAAACAGATACCTTGATCAGTACTAGAAATGAAACCTGGGATCAAAGCGTATTGAGGATCTTCTAATTTTCAAGCAGTTCAACAAGTCTTTGTTGAGTATTTCATTTCATTGTGACTGTAGTGTTTTCAAAGCTTGTCTTCAGCCAAAACAACCATGGAAACTTGCCATTTATGAATTCTTTTTACTCTCAATTTTTTCATCCCATGCCGTTCTTTTGGATCAAGCACAAAGAGTGCGCAATTTATTGCAACAAAAGTACAACAAAGTGCTCTTAAATTAAGTTTACTCAAATAATGAAAAATGATTTGGAGGGTTGGTGGTTTCTCTGCTGGATGGTGAAATCGAGCTTTTAGTTAAGGATTAGAAATGTGACTCTTGTATCTGGTGGTTTGGAATGGCACAAGTATGCTCCTGCTGATGTGACTCCAACAATGTTTAAACAAACAAGGATGTGGTTTTGCTAAGGAAAAGTACTCAAAATGACATCCCCAACTTTCAGGTGCAAAGCTGCAGGGTTCGGGGCTGTAGTTTCACTCCAATATGCAGATGTGGAGAAATAGTGTAGACAGTGTGCACAAAAAAATATTCAAACTTCTGAATTTTCACAAACGAAAGGATAAATGTTAATGTTTTTAAACCTGTATGTCTGTCCTTCATTCTATTCTATGAGACATTGGTGAAACACATAAAAACTAAAAAAAAATAATTGCAGCATGCTTATTTTTTTGTTAGTGATTTTTCAGTAAATGTTAGCTTGGCTTTGAGACATCTGATCACTCTAAATCGCACTAAAATATATTGGCAGATATTAATTTTTAACATACAAAAACATTTTGACAGAATTTTAACCCAGGATTAAAATTTTACAGCAACATCAATCAGTCAATCAGCTCTGATTTAAAGCATGACATTTCCTATTTCCTGTTTTACCAATCTGACAGGAAGGAACTGGAACTTTTCTGATTTAAAAAAAAAAAACAACAACAAACAACAAAAAAACGGTAAAACCCCATGAATAACCAAATCCCCAAAAAATTAACAAACACTAACCAAAGAGCCACTCAGGAACACTCAGAAACAGGAGGGACTGATGATAATCTGACAAAGACTAAGGGAACAGACACAGGCTAAATACACACCAGGGGGAACAGGGTAATGCAGACCCTAGTGAGGGCAGAAAAGTGCAAAGGAAGGAAATAACGACATAGAAATACACATGAGAAATAAAACAGGAAGCAAATTAAAAAAAAGTCGCTGCAGAGTAGCACATATAGCGCCAAATCATAACAAGAGTCGCCTCAAGGCGCTTTATATTTTAGGGTAAAGACCCTATAATAATTGAGAGAAAAATCCCAGAAATCAGACAACCCCATATGAGCAAGCACTTGGCGACAGTGGGAAGGAAAAACTCCCTTTTAACACGAAGAAACCTCCAGCAGAACCAGGCTCAGGAAGGGGCAGCCATCTGCCACAACCGGTTGGGGGTGAGGGGAAACAGAAGAGAGCAGAGGGAGACAGGACAAAAGAGACACTATGGAAGAGAGCCAGAGTTTAACAATAACTAATGGTTAAATGCAAGTGGTGTGTAAACACATGGAGAGTGAAAAGAGGTGAGTGAAGAAGAAATACTCAGTGCATCATGGGAAGCTCCCAGCAGCCTAGGCCTATTGCAGCGTAACTAAGGGATGGTTCAGGGTCACCTGATCCAGCCCTAATTATAAGCTATCTAAAAGGAAAATTTTAAGCCTAGTCTTAAAAGTAGAGAGGGTGTCTGTCTCACAAATCCACACTGGGAGCTGGTTCCACAGGAGAGGGGCCTGAAAGCTGAAGGCTCTGCCTCCCATTCTACTTTTAAATACCCTAGGAACCACAAGTAAACCTGTAGTCTGGAAGTGAAGTGCTCTATTGGGATAATACGGTAATATGAGGTCTTTAAGATATGATCAAGACCTTGTATGTGAGAAGAAGGATTTTAAATTCAATTCTGGATTTAACAGGAAGCCAGTGAAGAGAAGCTAATATGGGAGAAATATGATCTCACTTTCTAGTCCCTGTCAGTACTCTGACTGCAGCATTCTGGATTAACTGAAGGCTTTTCAAGTAGTTTTTAGAACAACCTGATAATACTGAATTACAATAGTCCAGCCTAGAAGTTATAAATGCATGAACTAGTTTTTCAGCATCACTCTGAGACAGGATGTTTCTA
>VVAS01097747.1:5493-15496 GCA_015103295.1 Ptychochromis oligacanthus | reverse complement strand
GCTTTTTTTTTTTTTTTCCTGTTGGCTGCAATCAATTTTAAAATGTTTTTTTTTTTTTTTTTTTTTTTTTTTTTTTTTTTTTTTTTTTTTTTTTTTTTTTTTTTTTTTTTTTTTTTTTTAGTAGTATTATTTCTTCGGTTATTGTATATTATTGATATACTGGCACTGCTGTATGAGTTTATAGCGTGCTTTACTCCTTTGTAGCTCATTAAAGTTAATGTTTCTATAAGACCTCAGAGTGTTCCGAGCTTAATGAGGTGCGTTTACTGACTTTATTGCAGTTTATGGTGACTCTTGAATCTCCCAATATAATGCGTATTTTCCTAAAATCAAGCATCTTTTACAGTGTCCTTATTTATTGTTTGCGAGTACAAGTGAAGTGAAGCCATTAACATTGTTTTAACCATATTAACCCAGACTAGAGTGCCTTAAACTCCCTCAGGGCACATGTGCTTATACCTGCTCTGTTCAGACTACATTGTACAGACAAAACCTACCATGTTTTCATCATTGTATCTGAGTTCCTACTCGAGGTGTACCATGCCACAGAAAATCGTCTTGCAGTTTACAACTTGGACTTGACAGGAACTTTGCGGTGTGTTTTGTTAATATTGACTTTGAAGGTGTGTGTTATGCTGGCCAGTTCATGTTAATGTTTTAACAGAGGAACTGCTAACCCTGCGCATCCTGTTCCGTAGGTAGTGTGGTGGAGCCGCAGAGCGGACTCCCCTCACCCAGTCCACGAGACCCCTTGCTAAGTCCTGACTCACACATGGTAAGAGCCTGCTCAGTGTTTCTCACTACCATTCTGGCATGTAATGTTTATTATAGCAACCGTGAGTTGGTTATAGAGAAGAAAAGGATAAACTGGAAAAAAAAATAGATGCTATATAAGTAAAAGTGCAGAGTCTTGTACAGAGACTGACAGGTTGAAGTGGTAATAGTAGTGTGCTTCGCTTGCCTGATCTCGTGGCTGACACCTGCCACCTGTAGATGTAGAACTTAGAGCTGTGCATTGGTCTCTGTACCCTTGCTATAAATATTTACTCTCACTTGTGGTTTTAGTATCACTTCTGAAGGCAAAACCTGCCACCTGACATAATCTGGCTTCCCACATTGGCTTTTTATCATGAAATGTGGCTGATAAGTTATCCAGATTTATGGAAATGAAGCTCTGCATGAATGTAAAAACGAGCCTGTTTTTGAATCTGAACGGCCTGTCTGGCTCTCCCTCCCAACAGGATGTTCAGGGGTATAAGTGGGTGCGCTGGCGGGTGTGGTTGTGTCGTCTGGCTGCCCTGCTGTCCTTGGGGCTCCTCCTGATTGTGTTTCACTGGCGCCCACGGCTTGCTGTCCTTGCCCGCTGCAGCTCCTGCCCTCTGGCTTTGGCGGACGTTCTGCTTCTCAGAGTGAGATAATGAAAGAGTTTCTATGCAGAAATAAACCCAACCTGACAGCTGGCATTATCAGTGAAACTGGATTTCCTGCAAGGATTGCGCCTGACCTGCCTATCACTTTGTTCAGCATTGTCTTTTTTATGTTCTGAGAACCATACAGGACTTAATCTAGGCTCATAATTGGTCATAGAATATTAGTTTATGCAGTGGTAATATATGCACAAGTATTCTAAAATCTGCAAAGAAGGTTCTAGTCTGTTGTGTATATTACTTTAACATACACACATAATGGCTTTGTAGAGGTGTTTCACTTATTTTGAAAGTGTTTACAAGTGTTTTCCACATTGTCAAGAAATAAATCCCTGAAAACATAGTGTATGTGTAGTTTTAAAGGCGACCTCATTTCCAGATTTTCATTTCTTTATTTGTATTCTTGGACTCTGCTATAGTAGGTTTAAAATAATCCTTAATTTTCTTATACTGCACCTTGGTGCAGCCCCTCAGTTGTCTCACAGGGATTGCTTGCACATACAC
Source organism: Ptychochromis oligacanthus (assembly GCA_015103295.1). Taxonomy (NCBI): domain Eukaryota; kingdom Metazoa; phylum Chordata; class Actinopteri; order Cichliformes; family Cichlidae; genus Ptychochromis; species Ptychochromis oligacanthus. The sequence goes on along the minus strand of VVAS01097747.1, from coordinate 13,565 downwards.
TGCCCTCATTGTTTGAAATTTTGGTGATGTTTTTCTGTATATATAACAGAAAATAATGGAAAAAACATTATAGGTCCACTTTAGCTTAGATCAGAGAGCTGTAGTTGAAAACACTGCCCCTTAAAAATCAGGTCTAGTTAGGGCCACCTTATCTTGGTTCGCCAGTTTCTGGTTAGTATTTTATTTTATAATCCAAAGCTCTACACCTCACCTGATTCACATGCACTGGAGCTTTGCTCATGCTGACACTGGATGAACTAAACAGTTATATGTATATTTCATACTTTGTTTTATATTTGTTGTTTTTTGTATTGTGACTTTCTGATCACACAGCAAGAATGGACTTTGCCTAAGGCGGTTTTCTGTGTTAGGTGCTTCCTGACTTAGCTAGTCAAGTGTGTAGTTTCCAGCAGCTCTCACTGGTGTATTTGCGTAACCCTTTCCTTCAGGACAGTTTTGGCCAGCAGCATGTGGTGGAGGTCCTCACAGAGGAGATGGAAGATGGCAGGTGAGTTCTTTGTCTATATATCCATAGGATACCTTAAGCCTTTCAACAGTATGCATGTATCTAAGGGCGTTTTCACACCTATGGTTCGTTTACTCTGGTCCGAATCAGGTGATGAGTTTGTAAACTTGTAGCTTGTTTCCTGTGGTTTGGTTTCTTTTCACACAGAGAAAACTCCAAGCGAACTCCAGGCGAACCAAAATGCGTCATTACAAACCACCTGAGAACATCAGCCCGCTTATTGGTCAGATCTGTCTGGGGCGGGAGAAACAAAAGTAAATACAGGAAGAAGGTGCTGTGTTCTGGACTGGTGGCTAACATGGAAAATTTACATTAATTTTACGGCTAGTTGCAGCCCGTACTGACCGTGGTCCTGGTAGTTGGGTCGGATCGAGGTCAGATCACATTCACACCATAAACGAACACCCTAGAGTTTGGAACCACACCGAGACCACCTCCTCCAATGGGTCTCGGTGCGGTTGTCTTGGTCCGCACACGAGTGTGATTACCGTGTTCACATCTGCGCAAACGAACTGCACTAAGGGGGAAAACAAGCCAGAGTTCGATTTAAACAGACTAAACACTGCAGGTGTGAAAACACCCTAAGAGAACTGTTAAACAAAACTCATTTAACTTTGTTGTTTCCTTCCAGTTTGGAGTTGCTTGGGCAGCTGGAGGATGCTGACTCGAGAGATACAGTTCGGCTGTACAAAGAAGAGGTAAGGCAAATGTGAACTGTTAAGAGTTTTTAGCTGAATATTTTGTCCTGAATGTTTTTTTTCTCCAAGGTCTGAAAGTGAGCTTTATTGTGTTACAGAAAACACTGCTGCGCTACTACCTGTTTGAAGGACTGCGTTATGTCTGGGTGGACAGGAAGGGCGCTTTCTGTCGTGTTAGGTACTGAAACAGGAAAAAACCAGACTAGACTTATGAGTTGAAAAAAAAAAAATAGAAGAAAATGCCCCAGACCACAGCCTTTTAATACAATAATACACTTGTTGTCAAAAAATGTTGAATTATTTATCTGTTTTTGTAGTGTCCTCAATGAGGACTGGACTTGCAAAGACTTGCATGGCTTCCAAAAGGGACTGAGTCCCCTGGAGCAGAGTTTTAGGTAGGAAAAGTTGCATGAATTGAGAAATAAACACATTCCCTAATCTCAGAGGGCAATGCTGAGTAATCAAGTGCATGGATTCTTTCAGGAGAACCATATATGGAGGCAACCTTATTGATGTACCTGTGAAGCCTTACATGAAGCTGCTGTTTGAGGAGGTGGGCTGGATACTTACGTTTATATAGATTTCTTTTTCTTGGTGGTTTTAAATATTTGAAATAACAATTTGTTGAAAATGCAGAGTAAGTATCCAGTTGAGCATTTAAAAAAAAAAATAAAAAACTTTTTCTGCTTCTGTAGATCCTCAACCCCTTCTACGTGTTCCAGATGTTCAGCATCATCCTGTGGACGATTGATAACTATTATTTTTATGCCATATGTATATTTATTATCTCTGTCATCTCCATCAGTATCTCACTTTACGAGACCCGCAAGGTGAGCCTGTAATGAGAAGCATTATTGAATTCTAACTGATTCAGTTTAGCTCCGGAAATGGTTGTGAATAATGGTATATAAGCTTTATTTGACCTTACTCCACAGCAAAGCATCACTCTTCGCAACATGGCCCAGCTGGTCACAGATGTTACAATACGCAGAAACTCAGGAGGTGAGTTTTTTTAGCCAAATGTTTTCTAATATGAAAGTCCTGCACAAATGTGCTTACTGTGAAGATAGAAGGGCAGCAGATATGTTCAAAAATAATTATGACCTAAAAGCTGTTTGCACAGAAAAGAGTTTTACCTGTTGAACAGGCAGTCCTTTGGAGGTTTTTTTGTTTTTGTTTTTGTTTTTGTTTTTTTCCCTCTCCCGTCCTTTTCCTTTTTTTTTTTAATGCCTACCCTCCCGTATTTCATTACAACTTACTTGCTGGCAGGAGGTGTAGATCTAGTCTGGCACATTAACACTAGAACCACCAAGGACATAATTTTGACCCCGTAGAAATTCATGTAAAACAGCAATCGCAGCACACCTGGATGCCTAGCAAAAGATATTGTTTACACACATTTTGATATGAAGGCTGCTATAACATGCGCCAGAGCTAGCTAGATGTGATTAATAGATAAATATATATATATAACGGACTGAGGGCTGAACGGGTCACAGATGGGATGTTGAGCCGGGTCAGAGCGGGGAGTGTGTGATGGAATGCGTGGAGAACCGGGCGGGTTGCTGGTTGTGCAGAGCAGGGGGGGAAACTGTCGCTGAGCTGAGCAGAGCAGAGAGTCCGGAGTGTGGAGATCTAATCCAAGCAAATAAAGAGTGAAATCCAGAGAGAGAGGCTGCAGGTTCGATGAAAAGGAGGCAGAGGTGGACAGTGTGATACACCTTCACTCCTATACTTCTACAATAATTAATTCATTAAAGTGTTTTCCATATTTTGATCTAGCTAAGTGTGAAGTCAATTTTAAAATGTAGGCAGTATGCTGGCTGCCTGGTTGAAGGAACAAGACAGAAAGCGGCATGTTTGACAATAAAAAAACATTGATTTGCAAATGCACCAATAATAGACGCCAATAGTAGTTGCTAACTTTTAAACCATGCATGATATCATGCACTTTCTATTAAAACAGAATGTCAAAAGCTCTGAGGCCGAATCAGTTGGATCCATTGTAAAGCTATTTCAGGTATTCTGTAGCACACCCTTTCAAGCTCTATGACAGTTTCTCCCTTGAGGCAAAAACCAGCAGAGGCATTTGTTTCTTTAACCAGTTGGCAACATTATTCAGCAGCCATAAAAAAATAAAATAAAGAAACTCTGAAAATATAATTCATTGCCACACTGCCTGTGAGGTTAAACATACAGTACCAGGAAGAAAATGTAGGACTGAAAATTGTGGTCATGAGGAAAAACGCTTGCAAAGGAGGTGGTAAATGAGCTGCTTGGTAAGAAAGACGATTTCTTTTTGGTCGGTTACTGCAACAAAAAGTTTGTCTTATGAAGAGTTTGCTTTAAAGAACTCAAAATTTTGAAAGAGAAGTTGCAGAATTAATAATAGAAGTAAGTAAGTAAAAAGAGTTGTTTTTTTTTCCAATAGTAATTCCAGACTGATTCAGTCTAGTCACTCCACGTTAAAACCAGAAATCTCCACATAGACACCTACTCTGGGTTGTGTGTTTTCTCAGAGGAGGAGTGTGTGAGTTCGGTGGAACTGGTCCCTGGTGACTGTCTGATCATCCCTCAGGAAGGTCTGCTGCTGCCCTGCGATGCTGCCCTGCTGGTTGGGGAGTGTCTCGTCAATGAGAGCATGCTCACAGGTAATTAACTGACCTCAGCAAAGCCACCAGGCAGACCCTAAAGCTGTTTTCACGCAACCATTTTGAACTTTTCTAGACATTAACCTACAGAGGTGCATGTGAGAATACAAATATTTGGACATTAAACAGTCTTTAGCTTGCCAGCTCCCTAGCCCAAAGTCTTTGTAATGTCTGATTGCACAGTGGCTTATGCTGTTTTTATAGATCAGATACTAGTCTGATGAATTCACAGCTAGAGAGTGATCGCCCTGTGTTGTGTCTCCAGCGTGTTCTAACCAAGTAGCACCCTGGCCTAAAACAAATGGTGTCTTTCCAGTAGTGACAATAAACCTGAGGCGGATTATTTCCTGCTGTGTGCCGCATGTGAGAAAGGAGAACTTCTGACCAAGGACAGTGTCCCTACCCTACTGACTAAAAACTAGAACTTGGAGTGAAAAACATAACGTTAAATTGAAACGTTTGTGTCGTGATGTCTATTCTGAAACTCTGAAAAATTCACTTTGCTTGAAAGCAAGCAAACCCACTTGGGAAACCAGCTGAAACTAAACTGAACTGAAAACAAAACCTCAGAATGAATTAAACATAAAAAGTAATTTGGAAATGAAGGACTATAGTAACTCTGGTCCTGACCTGATTCTCCTAACATTACCCAGAGTTCATTTCTCAAAATGGCTTAACAAAATGGATTTGCAATGTTGTTCATCGGTAATGTTATTTGCTCTTTGTATGTAGTATTGAGATGCCATGACCACTGGACTCATCAAAGAGTGGTTGCAGTTTTCACTTTTTATTCATTTAATTAAAAAATTTTCAGTCTGACTGAAGTAACAAATTGGCCATCAGAAGTGAATTACAGGTTAAACTACTTCACAAATCAGTGTTAGTTCTTCAAGGAATGTTTGTTTACTATATGAGCCCATCAAAAAGATGGTACATACCTTACTTCAGACACATAATTTATATAATTTGAGCTACTCATGATCTTGACTGTTGGTCAATAAAGGTGTGTGTCACTGAATCTTTTTACAGCCAGCATATTTTAAACTTTCCAGTGAGGAATCTCTGGAATAATCTGTTTTCATTATCCCTGTGTCCAGGTGAAAGTGTCCCAGTGCTCAAAACCCCACTGCAGGCTAGTGACAGGAACTACAGCTCAGACACTGAGCGCAGACACACACTCTTCTGTGGTACGCAGGTCATTCAGGCCAAAGGAGGAAGACCAGGAGGCGGTGGGGCTGTTGCTGTTGTTACAAGCACCGGTGAGTAGAGAAACTGACGGTCTGACTCTGTATTTTAGTGGTGTTTATTAATATTTTGACTCTGAAATGTTTTTCACTGGGTCCCAAAACTAAGACACATTAGACTTTCCTGCAATGATTAATAAACATAGATATAACAATTTCAAAATGTAATTTAAAAAAAATAATAAAAATAGGCTTTGCAGTTGCAAATAAGTATACATGAAAGACACTGTATTGTATTTTGGTAGCACTTAAATTAAACAGAAACTTTGGTGAAAACAAAAGGACAACAAGTTAACTTCAAGAGGTTCTGTTTATTCTCCAAGTCAAGCCATTTCTGGTTCTTGTATCTTATCTGCAGGGTTTTTCACAGCCAAAGGTGACCTAGTCAGCTCCATTTTATATCCTCAGCCAATCAACTTCCGCTTTTATCAAGATGCTGTCAAGTTCTTGCTCATCCTGGCTTTAGTTGGTAAGAGCTTCAACAGCAACCTGACAGTCTTTAAGACATTTAGCTTTTCTTGACCAATAATACCAATAATCAAGTTTTCTAATATTGTCCATCTTGCTGCAGCTCTCATTGGGACCATTTACATTTTTGTGGTCCTCTACAGATCTAATGTAAGTGTCAGCTACAGTCACAACATATATTTTTAACATGTTTTACTGAAATAGTAAAGCACTATCACTGACTTGTGGTTGGATGTGTGTCTAGGTGACCTGGTTCGAGTTGGTTATTAGGAGCCTGGATATTGTGACCATTGCAGTGCCTCCTGCTCTGCCTGCTGCTATCACTACTGGCACTATCTACGCCCAGCGCAGGTTGAAGCAACGGGGTGTCTTCTGCATCAGCCCACCACGCATCAACATCTGTGGCAAGGTCTCACTCTTCTGCTTTGACAAGGTGAGGAGGGAGAGTGTTACCAGAGGTGTACTCTGTATGTAGACATGAGTCATAGTCTGGGGGCAACTCAGAGCTGGCAGACTGCGGTCCAAGAGAAATACTGATGGTATCAATCTTGGGAAGTGACCAACAGTTCTATATAGACCAACAAAATTCTTGATTTTCTAGACCATGCCACCTCTAACTACCCTTATGTCTTCTGTGGGCTTTTTTTTTTCTTTCCTCTAGAATCTCCCATCAAACCCCTCCTTCTGTTTAGTAAAATTGGAATTTAAATGAAATAATTTTGCTACTGCATGTAGATGTGTATGTGTATTTGTGTATATAGGTACGTGTATATGGGTCTGTGTGTGTGTGTGTGTGTGTGTATGTGTGTCTATTGGTATGTATATATGTGTATGTGTATATCTGTGTATGCATATATATATTTATCAATGTGTATGTGTGCGTATAGATATGTGGGTTGCACGTACGTGTGTGTGTGTGTGTGTGTGTGTGTGTATATATTTAAATCAGGTTGATGATTTTTCTACTTTCTTATCTCATTTGATCTTATTTACATCCCAGCACCCCACCGTCTATTTCTCTTTTTTTATTTTCTTGTTTTCTTTGTTATATGTGCATGTCCTGTGTGGTTGTTGCCCTGTTAAAAATAAAATTTAAATAAAAAAAAAAGAAAGAGTCATAGCTTGACATGTTGGCGGTGCCTTGTACATTTCTCTCCCCAGACAGGAACACTGACAGAGGAAGGTCTGGATGTGTGGGGAGTGATGGAGGGGGGACCTGCCGGTTTCTCAGAGCTGGTCTCTGAGCCCAGTCTTCTGCGTCCAGGGCCCTTTTTGTCCGGTTTAGCCTGCTGTCACACTGTTACACTGCTGCGAGGTCAGCCACTTGGAGACCCTTTGGAGCTCAAGATGGTTGAGTCCACTGGTTGGGTATGATACCGTGAGCTTATTTTAGTAATTTCAAGGTACTTGACCTTGCATGTGTTTCATTTAAAAACTTAGATTTTTTTTCAATAATAGTTTAAAACGTAGGCTTGGAGGCTTTCAGTTTGCATAATACAAAAATTTTAACATAAATTAGAATTATTTTTTTTCTGATTTTCCAGAGTCTTCAGGAGCCAGATGGAGATGGGAATGTGCTAGATGCAGAGTTTGGAGGCCACAAAGTCTTGGCTGTTATGAGACCACCTAATCAACAACCTTATGGAATTGTGGGTACCCCTACTGTCACTAAATTTGTTAAAGTGAACAAAGCCCTTACCGACTGTAATACTACACAGGCAGGGGTCTTTCTACATCTAAATGTTGGTGCTACATTTTGATTAGTAGCCTAACATACTGTAGATGTACTTCCAGGCTCCCATGAGATTGAAAGCAACTGGTTTGTGGCTCTTTTCTGATGAAAGACACAGTTGGAAAGCAGATGTAGTCAGGAGAACTGGATATATGATATATAAGCAGTGTAACTCTTCAGTCTGCTTCATTTGTTGTCTGTAGAAGTCAAGATCTTACTGAAGGTCGTCGTTTATTCTTCTTTCATTTTGCTCTCAGTCCACAAACGAGGCAATGGCCATTGTGCAAAGGTTTCCCTTCTCCTCGGCCCTGCAGAGGATGAGCGTGGTTACGGTGGCCCACGGGGGGCGCTCAGCTCTCGCTTTCATCAAAGGATCCCCGGAGATGGTGGCTAGCCTCTGTCGAGCTGAAACAGGTTCGGTCACAAACGTGGCATTAGCCTTAACTACATCTTTAAAAGGGACATTCACTCTGATATGTTTTTTAAAGCCATTTTACATTACATTTACACAAAATGGGACGTTTTATGTTTATAGTCCCGACGCAGTTCTCCAGCAAACTGCACAACTTCTCTAGTGAAGGTCTCCGGGTTCTGGCAATTGCCTACAAACCATTAGATGTGAACTCTGACTTGAGGACCATTGAAAGGTGAGAACATAGTCTGTGTTTCTGGCTTGTTCATGCCACCAAAACTCCTCTTTTTTTTTTTTTTTTGTCTGTTTGTTTGTTTTTTAATGAGAGAGAAAAATTAGCT
>VVAS01097679.1:10112-21498 GCA_015103295.1 Ptychochromis oligacanthus | reverse complement strand
GCTTTAGTGAAGAATTGGTGTGGATCTTATTGCTCCTGATCCCTCGTACCATCATAACTTGTGTTGTGTATATGTCTTAATGTTTGGAGAGTTCTTAGTAGTTTTTCTCATTATCAAAGTACAGTTTTCCATGTGCACCCATGCAACAAACATAACATCGTGTGCTTACTATGGTATCTAGTGTCCTTAGATTGCTGTAAAGTAAAAAAAAAATAAAATAAATAAATAAATAGATACTTTTTTTTTTGTTTTTATGTTTTCTTCTGAAATCATACTGTCTGCTGAGGTATAAAATGTTTATTTTATAACAAGGCAATTGCTGCAACTAATTAATGCATCTCTTTTCCAACAGGGATGTGTTTTGTAGGCAGTGTGTCCTAAATTGATAAATTAATAATTCTTTACTTTTCTTCTAATGTTTACAGCACTGTACTTTACACCACTCTCAGAATAAGAGTTTTCCCTTGACATTGGCCTCCACGGTGCAAGTTGTCTTGTTTTGATAAGAGGCTGAGGGTGGTGAGGTCATCATCTCAACTCCTTATCTTTACTCCCATTTAAAGGGTAGGAGCCTTTGCCGGCTCTTTAAAATGCTTCTGGACATGTGGATTTTGTCATTGTTTTGATGCGTTTTCTCATTTTACCATTTAATTCTATTAAATGACTGAATGGCAACTATTTTCAATAGACTAATTGCAAATGCTGGGTGCAAACATGTTATTATATTTGTGTCATTTTTACAACTTTTATTTTTTATTAAAAAGAAGAAAGAATACTTTTTTGGTTGTTTGAAAGCAATAATTAAATATAAATATATTTTATCAAACTCAGATAGATGGACCAGGAAGTCATTCCAAAATTGAAATTAAAAGCCCTCTCCTATTGAGTGCTGTTATCACACACTGCTCCACTGGTTGTGTTCACAGCTGTTTTTGTTGTTGTTGTTGTTGTTTTTTGTTTTGTTTTTATTTTCTTGTGTTTCTGTTTCTCTTCCTGTGTTTTCACTTGTGTTTCATTACTTTTGCTTCCCTTGTGTATTTAGTCCATGTGTTTTCCTATTCTATTTCCCAATCACCTGTGTTCGTTGGCAGCATTCTTTGTCCATGTAAGATGATTATACACTGTTTTGCTTTGGGATGTTTAATTTTGGGATGAACAACGAGAAAGATTGGAAACCATGGATGCTGAACAATATACAATTTCCTAACAGAAGCATTAATATTGTTATATAGCAATATCTTTACTTTAGGAGACCTTTACCCTCAATTTACCCTCAAACTGTTTGTGTAAGATGATGATATGTTCAAGCAGAAGAGGGAGAATGTCAGTATATTTTCTTACATTTTTAAACTTCTGCTGTTTCATTAAATATAGAACTAACACTGTGGCTGTAAGTGTAATCACATTTATGCATCAGCTCTGCCTCCCTGTGAGTTGAAACTATCTCAAACTGACTTGTATTAGTGTAATTCCTCCACATGCTCACAATAGCTCAGCTTACATTAGAAGAGAGATTATATTGTGCATTTGTGTGAGTGTGTGTGTGTGTGTGTGTCTATCAAGGCCACCTACAGATGAGTTCACAAGGACGGGGTTAATCTATCTACTCAGACAGCCGAAGCAGTGAATAGGCTCCGTTTGGGAGGAGGGAAGAAGCACGTAATCTGATGTCCCGCCTGTTGCTCGTCTATGCCAGTGATAGTTTGGACTATGGGGTGGGGGTGGGTGTGTGTGTGTGTGTGGGGGGGGGGGGGGGGGGGGGGTGGTGGGGGGGGGGGGGGGGGGGGGGGGGGGGGGGTCATAGCTTGGGATAACTGCTCAAACTGGATTATGCCACATGTCAGTGAAAGGGCACTTGGATACACATATGCCTATACACACATACACCATACACACAGGTGCACAAGTGAAGGAGATTAGTCACAAGTGCATTTTTCACCCCCTGCAAAGGGCTTAGACCTCTTACGGGCTGAGAGAGACAAAGGGGGTTGGAGCAGCTTTACATCTTTGACTTTTCTCAGCCATTTCTCACCCTTTTTGAATCATTTATACACTTTAACCTTTTACAGTCATTGACTACAGCTTAATGAGTCCCTTTTCTTCCAGATATCTACTATTCTGAAGTCTGACTTGAGTATCAGGTGGCTAAAAGTTGCTACACCAGGAGGATGGAGACAAATCCAAATGCAGATGCAGGGGCCAGTGCTCCAGACAATTCCCAGGCTGGGAGTCTGGACACATCAGGATTTGAAGTAACTGCTGACCGTCTGGAGCAGCTGATGAAAAGCATGGAGGTGCTGCTTTCGGACGTCGAGCAGCTAAGGAGCCATTGCAGCCAACAGGCTACTGAGCTGGTACGTGCTGCAACGGACCTCAGGGAACAGCAAGAGGAGCTGAAAGAGAGTTACTCTGAGCTGTCCCGAGAAATGCAGGAAGTCATGGATTCACTGGAGGACCTGTTCAACACCAAGAGTGCCTTTGACACCAAAGAGAAGCAAGCACAGAAACTGAACAGGCAGCTTTGAGGGACTGAAAGTGACTGGCAGATTTTGTTTCTCATTGTGGACTGTGTGGGGTTGTGGTTTTGGATTTGGATGCTTACATTTTGAAAGGATGGGTGTTGATGGGGTGAGATGCTTAAGTTTGAGATTGTTGAATCCTATTTTATTGTTTTTTGTTGTAAAGATTTATAATATATAAAATATTATAAATAAAATAATAATAAAATAATCATTAAGCTGAATTTACCCTTCAGTATCATAGTTTCAGTTAAACAATATGAACCTAACAAAGGTACAATTTCTTGCATTTCTTTTTTGTTTGATTGTTATGTACTTGTGTCTTAAAGGTGGTGACAAGACAGCCTCTGCTGACTGTTAACTAAAGATTTACTATCAGGCCTGCGGTCATTATTTTTCCCTCTATATTATACACTCACATTCTGTGTTGATTATATATTTCACTTTCGTCAGGCTGAATGGCTCCTCTAGTATTGCAGCTTATTGGCACAGGAATGTTGATGTTCACTGATTCCCGGTATTGCTTGTCTTCACATCCAGGCTATGCTCCACTGTGGTTTCTTGCTAAAATAAAACTAAACACAACTTTAAAGCTATGTTTACCTCCCACTAGCTCCCCTGCTGTGATTTACAGGTCTGTATTTAGTGGTTACAGGATGTGTGAAGGAGACAATCAGTGGTCAGAAACTTAAAATAAAAAAAAATAAATAAAATTAAAAAAAAAAAAGCAATCAATGGAAAACTCTCTTTCACTCTGGATCACATTTTAGTGTATTTCACAAGTAATCTTACTTGTAGTTGCAGAGATGTAGCAATTAAATCATATTTGATGATTTTGCATTATGCAATGGATCAAACTTTAATTATGTTCAATTTCTGGAGAAAATATATATTTTTGGATTATTTCTGTACCTCCAAAACATTTCTGTCAATAAAAAGACTTGATGTAAAACTACAACATAAGTCTCAGTACCTGGGTGTCCTAACTGCAAACATCCTGCTCCAACACTTTTGTGACCAAAAACAGAAGAAAAATAGAAAACCAGCTTTTCTCTTTGTGGTTGAAATCTGACACTTTATGGCTGTGGTGTCGGTGAGCAGTGAGAGGCTGATGGAAGAAGAAATGCTGGGTGTCACTGCTTACCGTCACTGCTGAAGTGCACGACCCACCGTGCAGCTGGTACACAAGCAGGCAGTTCACTTCACTAAGGTAAGACAAAAATAAGATTTTACATGTATATTTATTGTGCAAGTTTTCATTTATATTTGCACTACATGTAATATATGGATAATGAAATGCACAACTCGTTTGTATTAAATTGAATTACTTTTACTCAAAGTTGCGTTATTTAGTTGCTATCCTCATCAGTAGTTCAGCAGTGGCTTCCGATGAACATGAACATCCTGCAAGTCCTGGGGCTCCTACAGCTGCTGGCTGTACCTGCTTTTACAGTAAGTTTCCACATTTACAGTATTGTGTTAATATAATATTAATTATATAATTATATCCGCAATACCTAAATGACAAAAATCGCACAGAAAAATATGTCCTTAATCTATAAAAAAGGGGGAAGAGATTTATTTTCTGACGTGCAGACGTGATGAAGTCAATGTGTCACAGAGCAGGTTTGTACAACTGTTATGTAATATATAGGGGGTAGTTTGTGACTGTTTCAGCTACTACTTTAGTGTCTCTAGCATGCTTTTAGTGTGTGTTAGTGGTTCATGTTGGGTCCTGATGTGGTGTGTGAGAGCACTATGTGTTCCAGAGCCTGAGGGAGTTTGAGTTTTTCTGCTTTTTTTAGCTGACACGTTCGACCCATGACTACTGGGGAGAGTTTGGAGCCTATGGACCTTGCAGCCGCAGCTGTGGCACAGGAGTGGCAATGAGAACTAGGAACTGTATTACTTCAAGGTAGGGCAAAGAAGTGTATGGGGTACAGGCTATACTAAGCTAGTATTAATAGCTGGCATATTTATATTTATTTCTATTGTGTTTTAAATCACATACATATAAACTTGAAATCAATTTGTGTCATGATAAAATCTAACATCACCAAATGAATCTTGGTTAACCCCTGAGTGTGCAAATGCTATTTGTTTCATTTCCTTCTGCAGGACAGATGGTGGACATAACTGCATAGGGTCCTCCAAGTCATTCTGCATCTGTAATACACATGTAATTATTCTTTAAATCCATTTTAAAATATATGCACAAAGAGATAATGGATAATATCTTGTTTATAAGTTACATGTTCTGTCATGCAGGAATGCCCAGTCAGCTCGAGGGATTTTAGGGAGGAGCAGTGCTCCCAGTTTGACAGAATGGACTTTCATGGAAAAACCTACACATGGATGCCTTACTATGGAGGTATATTGTCTATTTTGGACTGTACAACCATATTACTTGAATTTAGTTGTTTGCTAACTCACTAAGAGTAAAGGAGTTAGTCAGAATTAACCCATTTGTCCTTTGTTTCTGTATGTCAGAAACCATACCAAATCCTGGTTTCAAGCAGGACACACTATATAGGCCTACAAGTGAGAGCCAGGTTTGAGACTTTTGTGCCTTTATTATTCTAGCATCTAATCCATGTGAGCTCAACTGTGTCCCAAGAGAAGAAGATTTCTTTTACCGACACAGATCTGCAGTGGTAGATGGGACACCATGCCACGCCGGCCGTACTGATATCTGTGTGGATGGCACCTGCAGGGTGAGATTTGCAGTTATGATTAAGAACAATTTAACTGTTTTTGTAAATGTTACTTCTTCTGGATGTTTGAGTTTCCCTGTACAAAATGATGTAAGTGTAGGGTCTGACGCTAGAAGGTAGTTTAAAAATTAATTTAAAGAAAGTGAAAAGATCATTGATCTTTTGCTTTTAAAGATGTTGATTATTCAAAGCAAAGTGGAGTGTGTTTCCTCTGCCAAGGCGTTATCTTGTTTGTCACCAAGATTACTCAAAAACTTGTTGGAGGTAAAGGTAAAAGAAACCTCAATGAGATATTTTTGGACTTGCATTATTATATTTAAATGGCAAAACAGGGCACTGGCCTTGAAGGTGGATGTACTCCTTATGTTTTCTTGTAGTTATACAGTATTTTACTCTCCTGAAAGGGGATTTTTAAGACTACCTTTTTATTTTTATAATTCCTATATGTTGGTTGTTTTTAACAGTCATTGCCTTATCATTTGCCTTTTTTGTTTAGTTATTGACCCATGGGGAGTTTATGGGCTTGGATGATGACACTAACTCAGTGCACTCCTCAGCGCCTATTGTTGTTGCTGCCCCTCATCCAAGAGAGACATCCACATACATCTACAGAACTAGTGTGTACAGCGAGTGCTCTGCCACATGCAGTGGAGGCATGCAGTATCGGATTGTTGAGTGTATAGTCGAGGACCCAGTGAACCCCCGTGTGGTCGATGAGTCTTACTGCATTTCCCAGCGCTTGCAAAGGCCACCGAGTCAGCAGGCCTGCAACACGCGTCCATGTACTGCAGAGTACAGTGTCTCCAGCTTCAGTGTGGTCTGTATCTTAAGACTAAGAACTTTTATATTTTAACTATCATATAGATGCGAAACAGAATGGGAACAAGGTTTATGGAAGATACTTTTAGTACATCTATATTGTAGTAAAATACAATTCCACTTAGGCTGTATTTCTCACTGTACAAGAGTGTATCAATGATTCCATCTCATGTCTTTGCCATGAATTGCATGCAACCCTTGACTTGGCTAAAGTATGAGCTTATTCATCTGCAGTTATTATAATGCTTGTATTTATCAAGTAAAACCAGCTAAAAATATTTAGTAATGATGAATTTATGCATTAAAAATATAAATATTTTAATAAGTTGTTGCATTTGATGATCAGTGTTCAGTGACCTGTGGGGAAGGCCAGCAGACAAGGGAGGTTTTCTGTGTGGGGCCAGGAGGAGAACATCTGCCTGATCACGCCTGTAGTGGACTGGTTCAACCTCCTTCTGTCCAGGCCTGCCGCAGACCTGCCTGTTATACACGCATAGCCTGGCATATGACAGAGTATGGACTGGTAAGTAAGAAGAAAACAAAAAACTTTAATTGCTTTATTTTTCCCTCCTCATTGCTATCCTCTCTCGTCTCTGCAGTGCTCAAGAAGCTGTGGTGGCGGCGTGAGGGAGAGGAAGGTTGCCTGTTTTGATACAGATTTGAACCCATACCCAGAGGATCGTTGTGGATTAGATAACAAACCAAATTCTGTGGAGGAATGCAACACACAGCCCTGCCCTGGAGTGCAAAGTGAGCAACATCTGAATTGGCAACAAGCTCTTTGATTACTTTTGCTTTTTTTGTTATTATTAACCTTGTTTCTCTCCAGTGGTCCCAAGCGTGCAGGACCCAAGACCAGGTGGGAGCACTATTAGAGGATTTGTGCCCCATGTTCCAGAAGAACCCTCAGGTATGAAGAGTGCATTTTATGGAAATGTCTGCACACTTGAGCATGCAAATTCTTTTTTAAATATGTAACTGTATATAGCATAGGATTACCTTTGTCAGTAATATAGCATAAAATTTTCTTTGACAGTGCTTATCAATAAAGTAAAGAACATTTAAAACACATTCAATAAGAGCACACACAGGCACCCACACACACGCACACCTACAATATGAAAACCACAACCAGCAAGAACACAAGTCAGAGTGCATAGCCTATATGTGTAGTCAAAGCAGCAGTAAAAAAATGTTTGAAAAATGAAGGTAAAGTCCGTAATTTTAGTATAGTGTTACAGTTTTTGTTTCTTCAGGCAATAAAGAAAATGTGCACTCTCTGCATGTTATAATTGTTGTCTGTCTAGACTGTGATTGCACTGTTTTCTCACTGCTTTCTTGGCTTCATGGACAAACAGAAAATTCCATACTCTTCTTTACCTTTCTAATTTAGATTACTGCAGGAAAGCCACAAGTTGAAACACGTCCATTGCTTTAAATAACTTTAATTGTTATACAATTTCAACATTTTTGAAATCCTGGCATCAATCATACTTTTTATGAAATTTCTAAGTTGAGCATGTCAGTTCCTTTATTGACTACAAAGAAGATCCAGCTGAACATAACTAATAAACTCCAAACATTATTTTACCAGGTCAGATGCAACTACAGTGACAGAAACTTTGACCTAATTTGTCTACTTTGCTTTAGTTTCAAGGCCAGATACAAACACTGTGTATGACCCTTACTCTCATGAGGTGAGACCTCAGTGTGTGCAGTCACCTTACGGCTGCTGTCCTGATGGCCGTACCTCTGTCATGGGACCCAGGAACGAGGGCTGCTCACAGGATGACTGTGTTCGCACCAGGTAACATGAGTGCTTGTAAACAATATTTCACAGAAATTACAAAGATCACAGTATTATTGCCTCAATTGTTCTGCAAATATATATATATATATTTGTTTTTTGTTTTTTTGTTTTTTTAGGTATGGTTGCTGTTTGGATGGGGTGACACCAGCTCAAGGATTTGGACAGGCTGGATGTCCTGAATATGACACTGGGGTAGGAATTATATTTGAATTCACTGAACTCATTAAAAATTACATTACTTTTAATCTTTCTTTAATCACTCACCAATATCCAACAATAGCAGCTCTTTATCTGCTGAACATACAGTATATATCTGATGTATTTACCAGAACTACAGGAAGATTTACCATATCCGTCTTTGTTTTCTCCTTTGTCAGCGGCGCCCATCACCCGCTCCTCCATCCACTGGCAATGTATGCTCCCTGACTCGCGATGAGGGCCCCTGTGAAACTTGGACAGTCCGGTTCTACTATAACCCTGGCACTGCCAAGTGTATCGAGTTCTGGTACGGAGGCTGCCAGGGCAACGCCAACAACTTTGTGTCCCTGGAGGCATGCCAAAGAAAGTGTGGAGGTGTGGTGAGGGCACCTGCATCTACACCTCGAACAGGAGCTCCTAGGAGAGCAACACTCAGAGACATTCTGAGAGCAAGGCCATAACCACACATGCCACTAATATCTGCAGTACATGGGATAGCTAATGTGCCCCCTCATGCCCTCTCTTTGGAGCAAATCAACTGATTTTTGTACACACATGTATTCTATAGTGTACACAAACAAACAAACACACAAAAATATTGAAAAACTAACCATATTCTGTATTGCATTTAAACATCTGATTTATATAACTACCACGACATTTTGATTTCTCTGTCTTTTTTGGTCTTTGGAGGTTTTTGTGATCTTCACTGTGCCTATTTGTGTTTTTTGCCTTATGGGTCAGGATTAAAAAAAAAAAAAAAAAAAAAATTATGTCAGTGTGATTACCCAAATGAAATCATATATGCAATCAATAAATTTTAAGCTATGATGTAATCTTGAAAAATGCTGTGATTTATCTGCATCTTCATCTCCTGCAGGGTGTGGTGTTATGACATGTGACTGACAAGTCATTACACAATGAGCTGGATACCACTCCTTTCTGACTCTAATAATGACCATAATTTACAGCTTAATTTTTTTGTTCAACATGACATGAAACTAGCAAATGAGCCCATAAACTCATTCGGAGAGTAATGTACTGAGGGCCGTTTTCCCACAAACTAATGCACAACCACAAGTCTTGTTGCAGCCAGAGGAGTCAACCCCTGCTGGCCATTAAAAAGAATGCAACACCAGGGCACTTCCCCTGCTGGCTTCACTTTTCTTTTTTTCTTTTTTACTGTCTATCTATGATTATTACAAATAAATAGAGAGACAGGATGTATTTTTTTTTTTTTTAAATTTACCATTATCAATTAACTTAGCTATAACACATAGTTGTAGTGGATGCATCAGTAACAATAAAATGTATTTCAATTTGAGACTGATGCAAGCCATTAGAACAGATGATATATACTTTTACAAACAGAAGTCTCTTTATAACAAATTAAAATTTTTAATAATTTCTGTAGTATTAATATCAGACTTTTATTTTGAAACAAAAACTATATTTTGAAGGGACTACGTGTTACAGCCGGAAAAAAGGTGTTTTTTCACTTCCCCCTGATTTTCTTTTTGCCCAAACAGCTACATCACACGGGGATTTGAGAAGTACTACAGGAGGACTTTTTTTTTTTTTCAGTTTTTGCATAGCCAGTAAATAGCGAGGTCCTGCGGTTTAAACAACCATGGTAAGCGTGTTTTGTTTTGCATTTAAAGAGTTAATAATTCTCAGCACAGGCCACACTAGCGTCTGTTACTCGAACACAGCTAAGCTAACAAGCTTCGAGGTTAACGTTTACTACTCTTGTCAAACACGTATTTTGGCCCTCCGCTTCGGAATGGGTTATAATTCAGTTTCACCGTGTAATTAAGTCACATTTGTCTGTTGAGATGAAATACGGCTGAAGTAACGTCATGCAGGATGTTTTTGTAAAATACTCTTGATGAAGTGGATGGTCTGCAGCTTGAATGACCAGCCTTAACTCGAGTTTGAAAATGCCCGGGGGAGAAGCTTACACAAGTCCCCCCGAAACTCACAGAAAAGCCGCATCGACTGCACAAGTGAGGCGATTTGGTGTGACACAGAGAGAAACTGCATGATTGTGTGTATTAAACGTTATTAATCATTTTACAGTCGCACACAATTTTGCTCGTCCAGCCAACCAAGAGACCAGAGGGCCGCACATACGCTGACTACGAGTCAGTGAATGAATGCATGGAGGGTGAGTTTGCTTCGTTTAATGTTTTTATTTCTAAATCATCGTTCAATTTTGTCTTTACTTTTGGTGTAACAAATGCAGGGAGCAATTATGTTGTGGTATTAGCACATACAGTTTTTATTCGTCGTCTTTTGTGTTTCCTCATTCATGGTAGAACAATTAATTATAAATTTGGCCTACTGACAAGTATTGTCTGTGTATGGGGTTTTGTGGCTCAGCTTGGCTTGTGATAAACAGCTTCAGAGACTAATGGTAATCATTTTGAAGTCTTGGGAAAGTTTAAAAAAAAAAAAAAGAAGAAAGTGAAAATGGACATGTTGTTCTTTGTGTAAATTATGAACTCAAGAAACATAAAATAATGTCTGGGTGATGTGTTTTTAATGGGTTTTGGACAGCAATAGAGCTTTGGATACACAGAGAATAATCACTGCTTTGGTCTTTTAATAAGACCTGACTATGAAGAAACTATACAAAATCACCAAAGTTATCCTTTAGCCATAGTAACAGGGTATCATATGGCATCCACCCTTAATGCCTTTATTATCTGTAAATTAAGAAGGTTTGAGACGTGTCTGATATGTTGAACATTCAGCAGCATGCTAATCTGTTGAACCTTTTGTCCTTATTTTCATGCACAAAGTGCTGTAGAAAGTTGATTCATTGTCACAGTTTATAAGTTCATTTTCATCACTTTATTAACCTTTTGTTTTAATTAATCCTGTCCCTCTCCCTTTTGGTGAAGTCCCTACACTGTTAAAAAGCCTCTCTGATTAACTTTATTACATTGCTGAGAAATTTGCTGTGTACACTAAATGAAGTGTATTTATTTTCTGCAGCAGTTTAGCTTTTTTCCCCTGTGAAATGCATTTTTTTTGCATCCATTCAGCATGTCATGCAACTCTTTCCCAGGTGTTTGCAAAATGTATGAAGAGCATCTGAAGAGGATGAATCCAAACAGTCCCTCCATTACTTATGACATTAGTCAGTTGTTTGACTTCATTGATGACTTGGCAGATCTGAGCTGTCTTGTGTAAGTATTATTTGTTGTGCATGAATTTGAATGCAAAGCACCCTTCCTTTGGATGTATTGATCATTTTTTAGTAAAAAATGATCAATACATCTAAAGGAAGGGTGCTTTGCATTCAAATTCATGCACAACAA
>VVAS01097671.1:13232-24003 GCA_015103295.1 Ptychochromis oligacanthus | reverse complement strand
GAGCAAAAAGAAAAAAAAAGAGAGCTGAATGGAAGTTGAATAGAGAGATTGTTGAGCAAGGAAGAAGAAAGGAGGGAAGGGACAGCGCAGGAGAGAAGCTGGATGAAATGAAGCCAACATGGAGCGGACGGTGAGCCAAATCAGAAGATGGGAAGAAGAAAGCAGAGGATGTTTGAAACAGAGACAAGGACTAAGAGAGAAGATGAAGTGAAGCAGAGGATTGGACAGCGAGCATTTACTCATCTACCAGGAATCCCTGCTAGCTTTCACCGCTCCTAATCCTGCAAAGAGTCATCTCTTCTCAAACTGGGGCATCAAGCTGTGCTTGTATCGCTGTAACCCAGATAATTCCAGTTCATACTGGGCCTCCAGTTAAAAGACTTTTCTAGTTCAGACTCCCTACAGAGTTGGGAGATTACTCAGGTTCAGCCTTGAAATTAGACCCTGTGAATTAAGGTTCTGCTGCATGAGCAGAGAACATGTTAAATATCCTTTTTCAAAGCATTTGTGTGATTTTCACACTGGGAGTTTGTAATTTTTTTTTTCATTGAGGCCTCGGTGATTCAGACTATTTACTGGAGCTAAATTTTGTTGCTATGCAGAAGTTGTGAAGGTTCTGCCAGAGGTTTGGAGCAGCATTTACAACCTGCCAAGAAGCTCCTGCAAGTAGCTGTTGGGGGCTCACTAATTCCAGTGGTGTAACTCTTTCAGATAAATTACTCTGGCCTGTGTAATATACCATTGTGTTACAGATGGGTATGCACCGTGTACGTTTAAGGCAGGTCTAGTATTTCCACAGAGTATTTTATTGTGAGACACAGAGCGTGGATGTCTGATGTGTTTCGCAAAAAAACATCTTAAATTTAGAGAGGGAGTCCAAAATGTGGAGCTCTTGGATGATATTTACGGCCGTACGGTGGTACACAAGAACAGGCGTGTCGGATTTTGAAGGGTAATTTACGTCAGAGACCCTCGTGTCCTGACAGCATCCACAGCATTTATGTCCATATTCATTAATCATAGTTGCTGTCTCTGGCGTTGCCTCCGACTTAAAGACCATTCATTCAGGAGGGTTATAGCTGGCTCGTTTAGATTTTACATTATGTGATTTTTTTTTTTTTTTGTTATTCTGTCTGTGTATGTGTGTCCACCGACGTGCCAAGCAAAGATCCAGGCATTCAAGCCAATTGCCACCCCGTCATTAGTACCCTGCCTGCCAACTCATTTCACCTACTATCAGGCACACTAAATGATACCAAAGTAATAACCTACCGAAGCTCTATCACTCACTTAAATTATTCATACATTCTCATTGTGTTGCGTAATTATACAGTTTCATCCTATCCATTTTGAGTGTTTGATAGGTGGTGTGATTGCTTAAGAAAAGCAGCGAGCAAAATGTAAAACTGTGAAGTGCTGCACCGTGCGGCTGCAAAACGATCAAACAGCATCAGACGCTCTGCTGATGAAAAGTTTGAGAAGTTGTCCTCGTTTGGCAACTGGAGGCTGGACTCTGTTTCCTTTCTGGCTTCTCTAAGAGTTGGGACATGACTTTAAACTTGTGAGGTAATACCATGACTAACATTTGAAAGTTGTTTGGAAGAAAAGGTTGATGTTAGTTTTGATGAGCTGAACTTTTAGAGAAAGGTATTCACTTTAAAAAAAAAAAAAATGCAGAATTGTATAGAAATGTCATCGTGTGTGACTAGAGATTATAGTGAAGGTCAACATTTTTCAACATGTGGCAATTAACCAAGCTGAGGCTTGAATTTTAAACTTTTCCACTTATACTATAGCAGCAATTTAGAAGATACAGTGCCTTCTTGTCATGGCCTTAATGGGATTTTACGTTGAGAAAGATGGAAGTCTGTTCTCACCTCCGAGTGAAAATCCTGAACAGTATATCTCAGATTTGTCAGTGTATTATGACCTGCTTTTGACTTTTTCCTTCATGCCTAATGCAAGCTTTTTACATGTTCACACTCACTATTGTAACTGATGATGGGCATCAGTCTCTGTAGACTGAAAGATTATTTGGGTGTGCAGTTAAAATATTAAGTCCTTAAAGCTTTATTACTGCTTAAAGGGACTCTTTGACATTTAACATTTTATGCAAAGTTCTTTCTCTGCTATAACACCAATGGGGGAAACATTTCAGGCTTTCTCAACAATATCCTGACTCAAAACCTGCTCATATGTGCCATGATCCCGTCATGATCCCGTCAATTACTAAGTGCAAAAAAGCAAAAACCTTGCCTATTTACCTGATTTCTCCTTCAAAATCATCTCCTTTTGCACCTCTGGACTGCTCCCATTCACTGCTGTTTTCAGATCACTCTGTGGAAGTCCCATTCTGACCTCTTCCATTTATGCCCCTGCACTTTCGCCCTGAAGAGTAAATATCAACTGCTGTTTTCCACATGACCCAAGTTTTAATGTGAACGATCATCAGTGAGGATGAGAGCTGGGTCTCCGGCAATGATCCAAACAGCTGTTTTTAGATGAAGAGTTTCTAAGGCCAAAAGCAGTGCATCAGGTTGGGAGAGTGACCAAGAGGATGATCGTTGTGTTTTTGACATTCACCTGGTTGTGCAGCATGAATTCATCCCCCTGGGTCAAACTGTCAACGCATACTTCTAAGAAGTTGCAGATCTGGCTTCCTTCGATTTTGTCCATTTCCCCAAAATGAAATTCAGCTTGAACGATCGCCTTTTTGACACGCTGGTAGAGATCCAAAACTGAACTGGACAGAACAGAACAGTGATCTAAAGACTACCTATAAAGGGAGACTGGCCAAATGTTACTTGACTTTTATGGGTGGAGTTGTGGAACTTTATGATTTCATACCGTTTTGTCCCATTTTTATTTGGAATTGAGTCAAATAATGAGAGAATGGAGAGAGCTCCAACGGAGAAATTGTGATTCATTCTGTTTATTTCCTAAAAAAACCGAGTCCTAAAAAAATTAGTAAACCAGGTTCTTTGCTGCAAATATTTGTCCTGACTTAATTAAAGTTAGTGTACTGCAGAACCCAAAGAACTTCACTCCCAACACCCCCACAGTTTTTTGTTTTTTTTTTGCTTTTTTAAATCAGTCATTAATTAAAAATAAAGAGTGCCCATGGGTAAAGTGGCTCTGCTTTATTCAATAACAGAAACATTGTAGAAACATAAAAAAAAGTGTCATGCTCTTTGTATTGTTTATGGTTTCTGTCATTATCCTTAGCTTATCTCCTCCTTTGTGTTTCTGAGTATTGATCCCTAGAGTATTATTGTAATCTCAGTAGTTGTTTCGAGTGTTTTCCTTTTTCATGTACCTCTTCTGGTCCCCTCTTTCAAGACCTGTTTTATTTTGAAGGTTTAATCCTCCTTTTTATTTCCCTCCTCTGTTTGTTTTCCATCCTCATGAGTGTCTGATTAAGCTCGCATGTTCTCTCTCTCTCGCTCTCTCGCTGGTGTGTACAGTATTTAGTGTGTGTCTTTCCCCCAATCGTCAGGTTTTTCTCGCTGCTTCCCCTCAAAACAGAGTCTTCTCTGTTGTTGTCCTTTGTGTGTTTTTTTTTGTTGTCAGGTTTAGTGTTTTGGATTGACCTGCCTCATGCAGCACCTTTTTTTCTCATATGTGTCAATATTAAAGTTCCTGGGTTTTTTTTTTAATTTTTCCAACAAACAAAAATATGTGTGTTGGGCCTCTATCCTTTGTATTCAAACTGACACAGAATAATATAACAAAAGGGTGAAATGTGGATATAGATCAAAGACATAAAGATTATGTCTGTTTTCATCTGATTCCTACTAATTCCTATATTAGGCTCTTCTCTGATCTTGCTTTCTTTCTTTTCTCTGTCTGTAGATTGGAAACAGTCCTCTGCCTCTCTGCCACACTTTGAGTTGACTAAATATGCTGTCTGTGTTTGTTAGAAACCACAGTCTGCACAAACACAGACTTATGCAGAGAAAGGCTGCTGTCACCATTTTTAACAGGCCACCGCGGATCTGTTTTCATTGACAGAGGGCTGCAAAGTATAAGATGATGCTACTGTAGACCAATCACTTCTCCATTATAGATTAGAAGTACACACAGATTCACCCACACACAAAGGGAGTGAACACGCTTTTACTGTTTTTTTCCCCCCTTTTGTCTCTGCAATGGTCTGTAACACAAATGTATTATTTTTATTTCATTTATATCATAAGAAGAGAATTTGACTTGAATAGTCTCAAATTTTTCCTCCTTCATGCTGTTTTGAGCTGAAGCAAACTGAAGCTGAGCTCTACACCATGCTGACCTGCCTGTGTTGCTCTCACGGTTGCTTGACCTTCAAAATTGATATTCACTCAGCCCTCTCTCTGTCCTTCTGTCCAGCCATTCATTCATTCATTCATTCATTCATTCATTCATTCATTCATTCATTCATTCATTCATTCATTTCCTCTCTAAGTCACTTTGATTTGCAGCTTTTTTTTCACTGACTTTTTCCCACTTTTTCCCTTATGTTGACTAAAATCTGGGAAGTTTTTAATTAATATCATTTTCTTCCATCAACATATTTTTCATTTTTAATAATTTCCAGACTTTATTGGAGCTGATTTAACTGTAAAATTGTTTTTCAGTTCCAGCTCCGAGGAGGCTGCGTTTCAAAGTGCTGAGCTCAAGCAAACTCCTCGTTTCATGGAAGGAGCCCAAAGGAGACTTTGACAGCTATCTGTTTTTCTACAAAAGTATACCAGGTAGGATGTTTTTTACTGTACAGTCTCATGCACAATGCACACACACACATATACTTTTATGCCAAAGAGAAGTGGAGCTTAACTTTGAAATTTTGGAGGAAAGATCCCATTATGACTTGGATTTTCTGTCTGTCAGGAAGGATTATGTAATTTACTTCTTATCAAAGCTCCTTTGAAGGGATTACACTCTTGAGAGATATGGAGGACTCAGAGTTTGTCCTGCACCTCAGCCAAGTTTGAGACAAGGGAGAGTTTTTGCTGCGTATGTGCAGCCTGTCAGCAGATTTTGAAAATGGGACTGATAGGTGCACAGGACATTAGGAACTATACTAACTCACGGTGAAGTTTAGCCCAGGACAGCTGAATGACAGCATAGTAGTAATTTTTCAGTGTTAAACCTCAGCAAATGCCATTACAGGCTTGATGGACGGATGGCATTCTGCTTTTATCCGCCGTCTGTCACAAGCTGATCGGTGCACAGACACAGACCGTGATCTTGTCTTTTTGGGCGTGCACAGTGTAATTAAAATCTAATAGAAATCCCCTTAATTACCACAGAGTTTTCCTTTACAGTGCACCTATATTTACAGGGCCATAAATCCTCCTTCACATCAGTTCCTTCTTTATTGATGCAGTGCTGAATACAGCAGGCAATTCTTCCGCAGCTGAAGTAAAAATGAATAAGTAGAACTGAATAAGCACTCTGTAACATAAAACTTGTTTCTCACAAACAACGCTTTGTGAAAAATGCCTCGTCTTACAATTTCGTGCTGCTTCCGACAGCTGAAAGGAGAACTAAAGCTCAAATTTATGGCCACGTCCTTCTTAGGGAGGAGTGAAGTAGCAGCTCACTGGCATTTAGCAAATTTAATAAAAAAATAAAAAATAAAATGCAGTGTTCTTGCTCTGTTTATAAAGTATTGGATGGTTGAAGCCTTTTTCAGTAAAAAAAAAAAATTGCCATGAGGACACAGGCACCTGTCATGTGTCCTGATGTCTACTCTCTTCTTTCTTTCACTGAGTCAGATGAGGTGAACTCAACTTATGTGAAGAATAAAACATCTCTGAAGATCACAAAGGAGGCGATCGGAATGGCAGCCAACCTTTTGGCTCCACATAATATCCCTTTTCTCCTCAAAGCTTTCCTTTATTTATAAGAAGGAGCGAATAGTGCGGCTGGATAAGGATTCAAGTTTTAAGCTGAACCAGACGATTCACTTTTGCCTGCAAAAATGACAACCTCTCCTTTAAATCACTGTCCCCTGTAATGTAACGCATGTTTTAATGACACTGATAACTGTTAAAAGATGCTAAACTTTAACCTGTGCTTCTTTGTCGGTTGGCTTTATCCTTATAAGCATTTGCTGGATATCTGTTGAATAGCCTGTCTTTTCTCTATTTGTACACACGCACACTCATGTGTTAGTTATTAGAGCCAGATGTCCATATTTAATCTTTTGAATCTCAGCGGAGATGAAGCCAGACCCAGATGTAAAACGTTAGATTTTTATAATATGTATGCATCTGACGTTTAGAGGAATAATCTGATTACTGGACTTGGTTTTTAAGCACCGAATGGTACAAGCAGTGGTGGAAACCATTTGTAATCGCTTACAATGCAAGACTCATAATGATAAAATACTGTTGTCATCTTCATTGTTGTACAGGGTAACTTTTTAGTCACAATATTACTTTAGTAAACAAGTTTAAATTTGCCCTGTGAACTGGTGCATAAAATGTAGGCAGCCAAACAGGATGAGGTGTTGCCATTACCATGATGGGAACGCCGGGGATTTTGCTGAGGATTGTTCAGTGGTTGATGGTGGCTTCATTTGGTTAACTGTTAATTATGGATGGATCCAAAAAGAACAAACTTGTAACATTTTGGAAAACATCAGCTCTGCTGGGACTTTAGAGAAGGCAGCACAGATGTCCCGAACAGGACTGTGCTTATGCCCTGTGTGTGAAGATCAATATACTGTATATAAAAGTTATGTGTAGCACAGCCATGATGTCAGTAACAGGTTTATGGACTACTGTATTAAAGCCTAGAATTTGACATTTTGGCTGGAGGCGCCTTGGTTTTTTGTTTGCTTGTTTTCAAACTGGATGTGACCATATCTGGATGAGAGGGTAGCGCTGGAGTGTAATCACAGACAGTATAAAAGATGGACATAGCCACAGTGACATCATACAGTAGGTCAAACACTGGTTTGTAAACTGTTTTGAAGCCTTGAGATGAGCGTTTTTGCCATATCCTCCTTTCTGACACAATGACCAAAATTTACAAAATAGTCTTAATGTTTTATTCAATATGACCGAAAATGAGTGACTAAGCCCATAAACTCATCAGGAAAGTGTATACACATATCAGGGCCAAGGCTGTTTTTTGGGTTGGTTTTTTTTCATAGACTTCTAAAGGACCAAAAGTCTTTTTGCTGCAACCGGTATCGCCCCCAGGTGACCGTCAAAAAGAATGGAGATTTAAGGCTCTTCTACATTGGCTTCACTTGTCAGACCCAGAAAAACATCCACGTAAAAATAAATTTCACAGTCACATTCTGAAGTTCATAAAAAACAAAGTGCTGACATATAAGTAAAGTTTAACCTTGAAGAAGATAACGGGCAGAGACTGAAGAGTGAAACTTAAATCATGATGGAACTAGTATGCTGGGATATTTAGAAAAAAAAGAAGAAAAAAAGTGTTGTTACTTCTCTCTTTATGAATATTTATTTAATCAGATTATGTTTTACTTTGTGTTATAGAGTATGGTATTATTTTTTTTTTTGTCACTTTAAATGCATTTTGTTGGCCAAGCAAGACAGCGTCGCTGTGGGTGCTTTTTGATGGTTGTAGCAGGCCTGTTTTGCAGTTGTGAGGAAGTACTTATGTTAAGCAGATTGCCATGAACTTCTAGCCAACTTTCTAATGTTTTTTTTCTGGTTTCGAATTAATGTTTACAAAGTAAAATAAAGCTCAAGTTATTTGCCATAATCTTCAAAAATCTCCTTAATTACACTCGATAATGACCGATGATGATTTTAAAGAGTTTTCCACAGCTGATGTACTTTGCTGCAAACAAATCACATTGGTGTTGTAAGACTTGCAATGACATTAAGGGATTAATTCAACATTTTGGTGAAATGCACCCTTTTACTTTGCATAAGAGCATTAAATCCAAAGATCAATACCACTTGGCCACTAAGAATTGAGCCAGAACCTAAGCATAAAAAATGAAAGAAGGGCCAAATTGTTACCCTGGCTGAATCCAACATTCACCTCTAAAACTCACTAAGTAGGATGATGTATCTCTTTCTCTCTCTCTTTTTTTTTTTAACAAATACAAATGTAAAATTGTAACTAACTCACTGCAACAAGTTTGCCAGATAACCAGTGGAGATACTGTATGTCTGTGAAGTGTAGGATGACTGCCAGAAAAAGCTACAACTTGTAATGCCTACTAGGATAACAATTTGTAGGGTATTTGTCTTTGTGTAAGCATTTTACTAATAAAAAATTGAAATGCTTGAATTTTTTGAAATGCTTGTTGATGTGTTTCTGATCTTCGCAGAATATCAGACTGGCTGTTCATTGATTTTAACTTGCAAACATGGGATTAAGTGGTCTTTAAAATTTTCAATGCAGCATGCAAATTACAAAGAATCATTCATATATCAAATATAATAAAGAATAAGGGCTAGTTACACCCATTACAACTTCTAAACAGGTGGTTGTAGCTGAGCTCTTCGATCGATTGCTGTTGCCATCTAATAAATCCGTGTCAGCCATCAAGGTGATCTATACAGACGAAAGACTGAAGAAAGTTTACAAGGAAGCCCTGAGAAAACTGAGACATGAACGGTCAGTGGATGCAACAGTTTTCATATAGTGATCAAGTAAATGCCTCCCCTTAAACTCGAGTCCTGTTGTTTGGTTGATTAATAGTAGTTTGGGTCGCCTGCACAGGCGAAGCCTCCAGTTTGTGGAGCTGATCAATGCGGTTACCTCACCTGATCTTCTGTTGCCTTTAGAAGGATTTACCTCCCTTCTCCCAAAGGTGTCATTAGTCATCACCCCCGCAGGGACAGGCGACAGAAGAGCTGAGAAAGCGCATGCACACACACGTACACACACACACACCCCTTACTGATGGCTGAATTGATTGCTGGGTCAAAATTAATGTGGGGAGATAATGCGACCCGTTGGCCTGATGAGGATTAACGGCTGAGGTGAGGACACAAGCGCACACACAGGATTGTGAGGATCGACTGTTTATTTTTGGGGCAACTGAAACTAACCTTTATTCTTTGTCTAAGAGCACTAACACTAGGCGTAAAAATTAAAAAGAAAACACAATTAACTTGGGCTACAGTCACACCAGGGAAAACACTGGTTGGAGACGTGGCACGACTATGTGCAATGAACTTGTGATTTCATTGCC
Source organism: Ptychochromis oligacanthus (assembly GCA_015103295.1). NCBI lineage: Eukaryota > Metazoa > Chordata > Actinopteri > Cichliformes > Cichlidae > Ptychochromis > Ptychochromis oligacanthus. The sequence continues at coordinate 14,831 of VVAS01097671.1, read as the reverse complement.
TTTAAAGTGATGGTTGAAGATGGTTGCAGTCTTCAAAGCAACTTTGTTGAGTCAAGACAGCGATAAAATTTTAATAAGACTGAGCAAGTCTGCTATCAGTTTGCAATTGAATGGGGTCAGCATGGCAATTACATGCAATCTGTCTGTGATAATATGGACATTAAACTGTGATAAACTGGCAGAAATCACAAATCTGTTGCCCTCTCTTCCAAATCTGTTACTGTCTACATACACAGATATTAATATTAAACAAAAATTCACATTAAATACTTAGACTCAGAGTCCTGTCAGAAGTTATTGATCTGAACAGCAAAATGACACAGGTAACTTTGCTTTTATATAGAAATATAACCAGAATACAACCAGTTGGCAACCAGCTGAACTGAATACCCTGTTGCTAAGAGATGCATTGCAGACAGGTTGCGCCCACTGGCGCAGACTGACTCTAATTGATTGTCTGAGTTTATAAATTAGATGACAGTTATTTGCAAACCTTTGCCAATCTGTCTGAGACTGATTGAAGTGAGTCCGAGTCAGACCTCGATTGTTTGGAGACAGGTTGCCTCCCACCAGGTGACCTGTTCAATTGCCTTGTGATCGAAAGTAGTCGCACAGAGGTTGAGGGTGTTGCAGCCGCAACCTCTGGATGACCAGTTAGTCACTGCAACTACTTTCAATTGGTTGCCAAATGTGAAAAAAAAAATCAATGCAATCACCCGGCAACCGTTGATTTTTTCCTAGTCGCAAGGAGGTTGCTGACCTATTTTTACTCTAGTGTGACTGAGCGATTAGGACTTACTACAAAAATGTAATGTTAGTCTGCCTTCAGTATGGAGAATATTAGTCAGCTCTCGTGCTACATCGGTTTGGGCTCGGAATACTAATGTTCGTCTTCCAAACACTCAAATACATGAATTAAAATCTCTGAGTCTAACACTCTCACCTCCGCCTCTTTGTCTTCTTCCCTTTCTCTGTCAGGTGGTCAGCAGAAGGAGATCATAGTATCTAAATCAGACACCAATGTGTTGATAACAGACTACAGTCCTTCTGAAGTCTACACTTTCAGTGTAATCGCAGTCAGCGGCAACAAGAAAAGCAGACCACTTCAGGGCAGATATAAAGGTTGGTTCATGTTGTACTCCTGAATGCTTTTCTGAACATTGTTTTATATTCTCCCAAATATTTTCTACCATTCTCCTCTTGGTGTTTTCCTTATCCTCTGCTAATTTTTGTTCTGTTATCCAAGTATTCTCTGGTCTGGCATTTCTTCTTGTTATCCATTATTTCATTTTTTGCCCTTATCCCGTCTCGACTTCTTTTCTTTCCCTTCCTCTCAGTTCCTTTCTTCTTGTGTCCTTTCTGTTCTACTTATTACCTCTCATTTTCTCTCTTCACCCTCTTCTCCTCACCTCATGCAGCCTCACCTCTTTTCTCGTTGTTGCTCAACTTCAATCTGATGTGTTGCACTCTACTTTTTCTTTCTTATCAGTCTTATCTACTAGTATGTATGGGATATCTTATTAAACTACAGCAAGGGAGATCCAGATAGAAAGGGACTCTCTAAAATAACAGTTTTTTTTTTTTTTTTTTATTGTGACA
>VVAS01097671.1:0-10774 GCA_015103295.1 Ptychochromis oligacanthus | reverse complement strand
CTGAGGCTACATTTTACACAGACTCACTAAAATTGGACAATAGAAGATTTGAAAACCATTGCCTGGTCTGGCGAGTCTTGATTTCTGCTGCAACATTCAGATGGTAGGGTCAGAACTTGCCATAAACAACAGGAAAGCATGGCTCCATCCTGCCTTGTATCAACAGTTCAGGCTGCTGTGGTGTGGGGGATAGTTTCATGGCACACTTTGGACCTATTAGTATCAATTCAGCATCATTTAAACACCACAGCCTACCTGAGAATTGCTGCTAACCCTGTCCCTCCCTTTATGGCCACAGTGTACCCATCTTCTGATGGCTGCTTCCAGCAGGATAACACACCATGTGACAAAGCTCAAATCATCTCAAACTGGTTTCTTGAACATGACAATGAGTTTACTGTATTCAAATGGCCTCCACAGTCACCAGATCTCAATCCAATAGAGCACCTTTGGGATGTGGTGGAACAGGAGATTCATGTCATGGATGGGCAGCTGATAAATCTGCAGCAGCTGTTTGATGCTGTCATGTAAATATGGACCAAAATCTCCGAGGAGCGTTTCCAGCACCTTGTTGAATTTGTGCCATGAAGAATTAAGGCAGTTCTGAAGGCAAAACGGGGTCCAACCCGGTACTCGCAGGGTGTAACTAATGAAGAGGCCCGTCAGTGTAAATTACCATTGTGCCACTGGGCAAGCACAAAATTACCAAAAATCTTCTATGTGAGCTTGTATGGTAAACCTGCCTGCAGTGAACTTATTAGAAAATAGAAACTTAAACTACAACTAAACCCAGACTGAAAATGCATCTTCACAGAATTAAAGATGCACACGCACACACACCACACACATGTTTAGATCTTTGATGTTCTATTCCTCTTTGTTTCTCCCATACTGTCCTCCCCCTCCTCTCCTTCCTGTCAGCAGGCAGATTATAAAGCTGGATTTCCTTCAGTTTGCTGTTATCAGAACCACTCACCATTCGCTCTCGCAGAGGTGACCTTGATTGGTGTTCTGCCGCCTACCTGTTGGGGATTATAATAATATCCTGCTGTGCTTCAGTAAAATATGTGAAAGTGTGTGTCTGTGTATGCATCTTTGTGTACTGTGGTGATGATAATGGGTCACTGTGGATCAATATAGGAGGCTCTTTTATGCTGTGCCGTAACGCGTAACGGTGTCCCTTTCTTTTACTCTTTATCACACTCTGCGTGTGCATTTTCTACTGTCTTCTGCCATGATGATAACAATGTACCACCGAGCTCCAAAGAGATAGCACTGCATGATGCATTAGAAAGTCTTTGTGAGTGTGAGTGTGTGTGTGTGTCTGTGTGTGTAGCACTTTGTTTCAGAGTAGTAATCAGTTTGCTTTCATGTCAGGGTGGGTTGTTTACAGAACCTTTCATTAACAGCTGGCCCACAATCCCATCTCTCCTCTAATGTGTGTGTATGTGTGTGTGTCCATCTGTGCATTTGTGTACACAGACGTGTGCACGCGCATGCATATGTGTTCCAGATATCCGACAAGTCAGTCATCTACTTGCACTCTAGCCAGCTGTGTGTACACTACCATTTATAGGTGTGTGTCACACCTCCTTCTGAGCCTTACTTTTAGTGAATTTTCCTGAGTACATCAAACACTGTTAAGTATCTCAACTAGGAAAGCCAAGTTGCGATGCTCAAAATATGACAACAACAGTGTTTGTGAACATATTAGTAAGCTGCATTGAAGCGGGGCAGCAGATCTACTTTGGCCACCCAGTTCTGTCCTAAAAAAAAAACTGTACAAATGACTTAACCATATCCTGGAGACTGTAAGCACAGGCTGCTCTGAACTAAATACAGGCTGTCCTTTCCAGGAGGTTTAAATGAAACAAATTTTCTGTCTGCTCTTGGGGTGTCATTGACTGTCTCTGGCTCTGAGCAAACAGCAGAGGCTTTTAAAGGATATTTTACCTTGGTTTGTACCTTGATTTGTAGTTTGTAGTCTGTCCATGTCAGTCATTTGTAGGTCTGCACCCTAAAAGTTGATGGCTCAAATCATCAGTCAGGGACTTAAAGCGTTTTTTTTTACAGCCTCTAAATCAATCCACCGGATTCTGCTACTCACTGCTGGAAGATGTGAAGAGATTTTGTTTTCTCCTTGAATATCTGTTTCTAAGTTTCTAAGTCTTGTTTTTTTTTGTTTTTTTTTTTTAGCAGTGTCATTGTCTGTAGAGAAAAGCAGCATAAATAAAAGTAAATTTTCATAATGCACTGTGATGCAGCAAGGGCAGTTTGCCGCTGCTCAATTAAGTCTTATTTTATAAAATCAGGGAAGTTGTTGAGTAACGTCAGAGAGACATTGTAACTGTGAAGCCTAATTGCATTATTCTCATTCCTAAACTGCTATAATAACTGTAGATACAAAGGACACCTGCTATAATTCCTTTTTACAAGTGATAATTGTAGCATGTGTGAAGCTTTGATCATGACACTGCTCGAAAGAAGGTTTTTTTTTCCCTATTAATATATAGGCAGGAAGAGAGGCAGTGGATGAGTGAATTATAAAGCAACAGAGACAGAGTCAGGGAGAAAATGTAGTACATAAATCAATCAAGCATTTGGTGACTGATCAGCAGGTTAGTGACAGAAAAATTATTCATTGTGTGCAGTTTATGTGCATGCATTAGTGCAGTACCCCGGTCTTAATTATTCACTTCTCATGATCTCATGATGTCCAAAAAACGACTTTGTTTGCAAAAGTTTGTTTTCAGGACAAAAGTACTTTAAATGAAAAAGTGGTCTCATTTCTCTTCCCACCATCTCACCATGAAAACAAACTTTAGATTCACATTTGTCTTGGGAATACGCGTTTCTCTAAGAAGTCTCTCTTTTCTGGACCTTGCTGTAAATCTGCTTGTGTTAACATAAGGATAGATTCACAGGAAACAGGATGAGAAAAAAAAGACAGATGAGGTAGAACAGCAGATCATAAATTCCATAAATTATTCCAAAACTAATGATAATGAATGAAAAAAAAAACAAAACAAAAAAACATGTTCAGCTTCTTGTCAGCAGGAATGCCAAGCAGAGTTTGTCAGACATTTACTTTCCACTTGTTTCTGACAGTTTTATGTTTGCCAACATAAAACTCTGTCTGGGCTCCTGAATCAACTGTCTGCATTAAAAAAAAAAAAGCCTCCATACTTTTATTTCCACAGTCTAAAGTGTCAGAATATCAACATATACATTTTCCATTTTTAACATGGACTAAGAGGCAGAGCAAATACTGTGTAATGCTATTACCCAGAAAGACCAAATGACATCAATTCAAAAGGTTGCTGTGTTTGTTCGCTTGATTCACCAGCTCCACAGAAAAAATCTCAGAGTGCTTTCAGCAGCTTCTCTCCCAGAAGAAACATTCTTTTCTCTAAATGATACAGATGATTTAACTGAAAATCCTTTTTCTTATTTCGTCTCTTATTAGTGTTTTCAGGGCAACTTGGTGCAGACAAGCCGGTGTACACCTAGTGCCGGTCTCATGCCTGGATAAATTGTGAGGGTTGCATCAGGAAGGGCATCTGGCACCAAATCAAACATTGTCTATATGATTTCCATATCGAATCAGTCATGGCCCGGGTTAACAGCGACCGTCTCAGGTGCTGTCAGCCAGCAGTGTGCTGGTGGAAACTGTGCTACTGTTGGCCAAAGAAAAAGGAAGAGGAGAAGGCGTGTTCGGATGCAGTGAGAGAGAAGGAACGGTAGGAGTGTGGAGGTGAGAGTAGGGACTTTAAATATAGGGACTAAGAAGGAGATGGAGAGGGTTGCTACGGATAGGGTGAGATGGAGGCAGGTGTGGTGACACCTAAAGGGAGCAGCTGAAAGAAGAATAATAATAATAAGAAGAAATCATACAAAATGAGGTTGAAGACTTGAGGTCACTCTCTCTGCTGTTTTTGCCATAATCTCTAACACAAGTGAGAAGATGAGTTAAAAGCTATGGATTTTGCTCCCATTATTTACTGCATAAACCGTTAGCTGTGGCTGCTGGTTTCATTCCTGGTTCATCCAAAAATAAAGTCAGCATGGAATTCAGCAGCCAATAACAATATGTATTTGAGTTTTTTGAGCTTAACAAAGCTAGAACAAATCCATTAGTCGTCCCCTGTGCAAGACAGTAATATATTTTCTTTGGAAATTGGCCCTAAACAAAGTTTCTTCAAAAATAATAGCCGTAATTTGAACAGCTGGAGAATATTAGACCAGAGACATCTGTGTGTCTGTGTATGTGTGTGTGTGTGTCTAGGTATGTCCATGACTGTATTTGTTGCAAATGTGGTTCAGTAGCCTGCTGTAGTAAAAACAGATGTTTGTCACCCTGAAGACCATGAAGATCCAGTAGATGCTGTAACTCAGTATGAGTGTCTTCTAATCAAACCTTAACACTGTAATATTAAATGAACCACAGTGATTAAAGAAAGGAAAAATAGTTTGTAACAAAAGCAAATTTCCCTCCTTTTGGAGCCCACCTCCTGCAGCTCTCTTTATTATAAGCCCCACCCACCAGATTTTCTAGAGCTTGAAAATGGAGCTCAGAGGAGGTGCAGTGGTCTAGTTCCTCTTCATATCACTTGAATAACAATATGCTGAAAGGTTATTATCGATCAGTTTCCTACGCCAGCTTTAAGTTGAGGAATTAAAGAATTGCTCCTAATGAATAAACTGCATTTCTGCACATTGTAGTTATCTTTTTCTGTTTTATATTGATGTAATTGTCCTTGTTCTGAGTTGTAGATATTATTAACTTGGTGCTGATGCCTTTCAGAGCTCTTCAACTGGTCTGATATTATTACCAGTCCACTCGTTAAATGCTTGACTGGATTTCGTACATAAAGCAATCAGAGCGCCAGGCCAACAGCACGCAAGTGGAAATCATTGAGCAGTAATGGGCAAAAGCCTCTCCGTACTGCGGTGCCTTTTTCAATACGTATTACCTAACAGGATATGAGTGGAGTGTTGCCTTCTTCTCTCCCTGACTGAAGTGCTCACATATGCACACACACACACACAACCCAAGGGACAGATGTAGTTAAAGTTGAACTGGAGGCCAATGAGATTCTGTTGACATTCACCACACTGGTAGCAAGAGACAGAGAGAGAGTCCTCTAGTATCCATCACCTCTACAGAGGGTAACAGACACACACCTGAGGAGCGAGGTTTCTATATTTATAGCCAACTTTAATTTCTAACATTATCATGTATTTCAGCTCTGACATGTCTGGCTTCTTGTGTGTGTGTGTGTGTGTGTGTTTGTGTGCATCTCTATATTTTTCACCTTGCTAATTTCCAGCTTTAACATTCATTTAGTCTCTCCATCTCTTTGTGGCTGTGTGGCTTGCTTTTTTATTGCCCTATTAGTTTCCTGAATTACCACTTATAGACTTCCACAGTCTTTGTGCATTTTTTCTCTTTTTTTTAATTCCTAGCCTTCCTCATTCCATCAGTCTCTGTGATGCTCAGTGGACACACAAGATGTCAAACGTTTGTGGCCAGAACGATGTGTCACCGGACTGGCAAACACCCAGAGAGATTAAGGAAAGAGGCCAAAGCCAATACCGCAAATTACAGGAGACAAATGCAGTGAAGACATGCAGCCCATTCAAGCACGTGCATGCCACAAAATAACTAATGAGGGATGTTATCATTTCCTTTGAATGCCTCGTAAGATTACATCACTTCTTTCCATTTGAGAGCAAAATGAGCCAAATATGTATGTCATGGCTGAGAGCGTGAAAGGCTCCAAGAAATTTAAAATGGATGTTGTAGACGTGATGTGAAAGTAATGATGTGACGAATGTGAAAATGCAGTTTCAGTGTGAGCTGGTGTGTCATCTGAAGGGCTAAGAAAGGAACAGAAGTGAAGAGAAGTATTTAGAAAGAAAGTATTCAAATAAACCAAAATGAAAAGTGGCTTGACAAATAGTGAGCTCAGGTAAATGTCCTCCAGAAATACACGCTTCATCTCTGTCTGCCCTAACTTTTTCTATCATTACAAGAAGTGTTTTACACTTTGCTTTGGATGTTTTCCAGCTGCTGAATTATTCTTGCTGAAAGGGAACTAAAGAAATATCATCGTCACACACGTTGGATGTGCTCAGAGATGTGTGAGCAGATCAGCATCACTGTGTGTGTGTGTATGTGTGTGGTATCTGTGATATAGACAGATTTATGTCCTCTATTAAGAGCAGAAGTTCATGGGTGAGTTGAGCTACTTGCATGACACTAACAAGTGTGTGTGTGTGTGTGTGCGCATAGATGTGCTAATGGTATTTTAGTCATTAGTGACAAGGACTTCTTAAGTGGAGAGGTTAATTACAATGATTAGAGCCCACTTCCTCCTTGATTTCACTGCTATAACTTCTCTTCACTCTGTCCTTATTGTATTCTGTGGATTTAGTGTGAGCTACGACACTTTACCTTTGCTTGTTTCTGCAGAAATACTGTATGTCCACTGCAGGTGTAATTAAATTAGAAATGAGCCAACAGGTAATAACAAGGTTTTTACCTACTTAATGTGCTTCCATCATGTGTGAGACGTGGTCAATAATAACACTTAAAAAATAAAGTATGGCTTGAAAAAACCTCTTTCATAATTCACAGATGTTTCATCCTATAATGTCCTTCCATTTTTCTGCATGTCCAGGTCTTAATGCTCTGCATCACTGCTGCTTCATACTACACAAACGTCATCCTTCCTGCCCTCCAGCCTCCTTTTCACTATTCTCCCTGCATCCCCCTTTTCTTGCAACCTGTTGCTCTTCTTTCCTCCCTCCTCTTATGATCTCCCTGTTTCAGACTTTTGCAGTTGCCAAAGCACATCAGACCTTTTGAAAGTACAGGGTTAGAAGGCTGATACTTTATTATTTGTGGGATACAGCGAAAGCTATAGCTCTGTTATGCATAAATTTCCGTGATTGTCCAGTGCCTCATAACTAGGTAAGCTGCAGTAAGTCCTCCTTACAGAGTTTACTGGCTTATTTCCCTTCCCTTAAGTTGATGAATGTAAACATTTGTCAAACGGTAATTTATGCCTGACTAAAACAAACTAAGTGGAGAGTGGGTGGGCTGTCCCTCTGGCTGAATTAATATTTAAGCCAGTATTGTGTTGAATGGTAACAAAAAATGCCTACTTTGAGTGCCACACCCATCTCTAGAGATCTTACAATGTGTGCTTGGAGCTAAAAAATAACCAGATATGATAAGAGAGCACCGCTTTCAATATAGAAACAAACAGACAGTTCAATAAGTGTGTGTGTGTGCATGTGTGTACCAGACAAAGAGATTATAGGAAGCATACATGCAGATAAACAGAAAGAAAAGAACAAGGATAGACAAACAGAGACAGGTAGAGGAACAAGGTAGAAAGGTTTTGAGAGAAAGACAGTTTGTAGGCTATGTACTGCTTTCAGCATACATACAGCGTCTATTCTGTCATTGCGTCTGTGTACTCAGTGAAGAGGAACAGAACAAGACAGTGGATTAAAGATCAAGAGGCCAAGCAGGAAAAGGTCTCTGGTGGAACGACACAACCCTTCTGAAAACAGCTGTCGGATTACACCTCAAAACCCAGTGGATCTTGCTCACATAGACACGCTGACACAGGCCCACGGGTCTCACAGATGAATATGAATGTGTGTGCCTTGCTGAGTTTGTCTGAGTTACACTGTGGGCCACTGAGCAAACGACAGGTGTATCAATCCGCTGCGTGTCTCTTGTCTGAATAAACAGGCTCATAAACAAAGAAAATCTTTCTCTGAGCTCTTGTGTACCACCAGTTTTTTGAGAGGAAAAGAGAAACAACCTGTTCTTGGCAAGAAACAACTCTATGGGTTGATGCTCGAGCTATTCCAAGCGTTAAATATAAAGTTGTGCGATTGAGATGTTTGCTATTTGTTTGACTCGATCCAACTATTGTGTTTTAGCCTCAGACAAAGGCTGTTTTAAAGCAGCATACAGGATTGGCATTAGTTATGGTAAACAACCTGTTTCAGGTCCAATAAGTTTCTGTTTAAATGTTTAAAATGTTTTTGTGTTTAGTGTTTAACTTTCCTTTTTTTTCAGTGCACTTAAAGTATTTTTTCATCCATATCTTAAGGGTCATTATAATGCTAGTGTGGAGTTTCAGTCATATCACATGATCTGCATCAGCAATGACGACTAACACACTCATTACGTTCACACAAACCTGAAAGCATGACGAAATGAGGTAATGCTTATTTAAAGGATGACTCCGGGATATCGGGGAAAGCGTTTAATTGCTGTCTTGCTGTGGATGGCTCAGTTTAATGGAGACGAGGATTAATATTAACTTTTTGTGCGTCCACTGCAGATATGTATAGACAGTCTTGGCAAAAACAGTTCCCGTCTACTGCTAACACCCATGGTCAAGGTTATTTTAAAAATTGCTTTAGCCAAGGTGGGGAGGTAAAAAAATATGAATTACTGCAAATACAGTTGCTATCTTGGAACTGAACTGATGACCCTGCATCTGAAAGATACATATTCTGGCACCCAAAACACAACCACCACTTGCTTCTCAGTGTTGGTAATTTAATGAACAACAGCAACACAAAATGGCATGGCAATGGCTAGTTGGACCCTGCCTCTAAATGTAGCCAGTTATTATTTTCGGGAAATTAAGCATAATGACATTTTTATTTACATTTACAAGAAAGGTCTCTTTTTCAGCACATATGCTGAACAGGTCTGTGCTAAATTGTGATGTATAAAAGTGGCTAGCAAAGCCAGTCCACTCCACTTTAGCTTCACTGTGGCTGTCTCTTTAAATAGTATCCACAGTTTCTTCTCAGTTTGGTAGAGTGCTCAGCAAACACACCTACACATGATGAGAGGGGGCGGAAGGGACCAGACTGTATTGATTTAAAGTGGACGTTTATGCTACAACTTAGAGGAAATTGTTTATATGAAACATTTGGTTCTACGTGGTAAACAGCGGGGAGGAGAAATTAATCTTATTACTGTTCACTGAAATTATATATTGAGAAAACACCTTACAGGGCTGAGCATAAAATAACATTTCCATTTCCATTATTTCAGTGACGTTAATATCGTGCTGAGTACTATATCAATTTTTTTTTTTAAATCAACTTCCGTTAAACTGTTTGAGAATAAATGTTCAATTATTTTTTAGGTAAATTAGCCTCATCTCGGAGGTGAAGTGCACTTGTAAGCGTCTGTTCACCCAGGTATTGGTCTAAGAGAATAAAGGAAGGGCTCTCACTGATGTGGGGACTGTCTCTGCTGCTACCCTCCATCCATCTGCATGCCTGTCACTGTCCTCAATGTTAATTCCAGACACTGAAACACAATCACAGTGGCAGGGGAAATAAAACTTAACTAGAGAGAGATTGAAATGACAGCACTCTGTCTGATCCCTGGCTAAATAGAGGTCAGCAATAAATCAAGGCAGGCTGGGAAGAATGACTGTTAATGAGAATAGAGAGAGACAAAGGGAAGGGAGAAGAAGAGGGTGGAAAAGTTTTCTAAATTACATACATGTGTGTTTAGATGTGTTTTCAGTCTCTGCGTTTATCTGTTTTGTCTGTGCGTTTGAGTGTGTGTCTAACTTCCCCAGAGAAGGAGATTACAAAGCAATCTGCTTTGCTTTAATTTAAACTGCCTTTTTTTGAACACACGTAGCCTGCAATGACTATGTTTTTAAGTGTCCGTGAGCATTTTTGAGGGGTTATGTAGTGTAACAAGTGCTCCCACTAACTGCTCCTTATACTGCTTGTCTGTATGATCTCTGTCTTTCAGCCCTCAGTCCTGTTTAGTCTCTGATGCTGCTCCCTGACTTTATAGCCAACAGTGGCTTCCATTGTTATAATACACATTTTTATTACCCATTACTCCACTCCCGCACAAGTTAATTCAATTGTCTGGGAGCCACATACTTTTTCCCACAGCTCTGCAGACTGCACTGTGGCCTTTGAATTGCAAAATGTGGTCAGTCACTTTCCTATGGACACCAGGTGGGCAGTTTGATCACGTGCATGCATGCCAGTTATGCTTGGGATATGTCCAACTGTGTGTCTACATGTAAACAGGTTCATTCAGCACCTTTTCTAGCCATGTGCGTCCAAGCAAATAAGGTTTATATACAGCTCAGCCAACCACATGGTTCATAACCAGTCAGGAAAAAACTGTAAATTTGGCTTGATGATATGCAACGTCTGAGCAGTACTTTTGGGCCACAGTGGTGGTCTGAAATAAGGATAAATGCTCTTGTTCCTTTTCAGTGTAACTTGTTAAGATTTCAAAACATTCACAACCATTTATACAGTACTGTGCAAAGGTCTTGAGCCACCCCCCATTTCTTTATATCTTGCTAGGAAAATGGGAAATTGGTGCATTTATTGAAAAACATGCAAACATACAAGGAAATACAGTATGTAAGGAAAAAACAGAGTTTGTACAGTTCTAAAAAGCATGAAAGTGAATATTTGGTATGACCACCTTTATTCTTCAACTCAGCCTGAACTCCCTTAGGCAAGCCCAGAAAGTTGATTCTGTTCATCTGGATGCAGCGTTTTTCAGTGGGAAAAATGATGCTGTTGCCAATCAGATGCTTTCCAGATGGTATTGCATGGTGGATCAAAATCTGACGGTAATTTTCTGCATTAATAATTCCATCAGTTTTGACAAGATCCCCAACACCACTGGATGAAATGCAGCCCCAACTGTAACAGATCCTCCACTGTGTTTTAAAGATGG
>VVAS01097628.1:0-10226 GCA_015103295.1 Ptychochromis oligacanthus | reverse complement strand
TTTGTTTAATATTCACGTTGAAGGACATATCCTGGTCAAATTGACTCCAAAATTCCTCACAGTGTTACTGGAGGCCAAAGTAATTCCATCCAGAGTAAATATCTGGTTAGACACCATGTTTTAATTTTATCTAAATTTAAAAGTAGGAAATTAGAGAATTATATCTTCAAGACATGCCTGTAGTTTAACTAATTGGTTTGTCATTGGTTTGTTAGGTGCTTTTTGTAATCCTTGAACGATTTACAGGTCAGTGTTAAGTGGCTTAACAACAGACAAACCAAAAAAAAAAAAAAAATAAATTCCTCTGAAAATAGTCAGGTACAAAATTAATTCAAATAAAATCAATTGTTACATTTTTAGCAACAATTAGCCTTTGAAGTAAAGATTCAAAAAAATTTTGAGGTAACATTTGCCAGTTCACAACCGGTGCATATACTCTGTGTATAAACACTCTCCATGTGTTTATTATTATTCTGTGACTCTCTTCCATAGTGTCTCTTTTGTCCTATTTCCCTCTGCTCTCTACTGTTTCCCCTCACCCCCAACCAGTCGTGGCAGATGGCTGCCCCTCCGTGGTTCTGCTGGAGGTTTCTTCCTGTTAAAAGGGAGCTTTTCCTTCCCACTGTCGCCAAGTGCTTGTTCATAGGGGGTCGTCTGATTGTTGAGATTTTCTTTCTGATATTGTAGGGTAAAGACCCTACAATATAAAGTGCCTTGAGGCGAGTGTTGTGATTTGATTGAATTGAATTGAATTGAATTGAATTGAATTGAATTGAATTGAATTGAACTGAATACTGTGGCTTGTAACAATTTTGAAACTGAAATGTCCTCAATATCATGTCATGGTTACATTTTCCTGTGTGACAGACACGTGGAGCTGTTAATGAGTAGTTAAAGCATGCTAATCTGGTGAACACTGTCATCTTTGCAGGTCATTCATATAACAAGTAAACTGATAAACTGGAAATACATCTAAATAATGGGAGTTTATTTTTTGTTTCTTATCCTATCATGATCAAGTGATCAGTGTAGTAAAAATATTTTTTCCGGGTTTTTGTTGTTTTTTTGTTTGTTTTTGTTACTCTTTCCCTCTAAAGAAAAACTGGGGTATCAACAAAAACTGTGGCCCAACAATCAGGATATCAATTTAACTGTGGTTTTGGGAAATTGTTACGCCCCTTATATCCAGTGTTTGAACCATTCAGAAATATTTTTAGTGCTCAAGTGAAACATCAGTGTTAAATTAATAATGTATATATATATATATTATATATATATATATATATATAGTTTTTCAAAGGCAGAGAGAGCATGCGTACTGAAAATTAATGTGTGTGTGTGCAAGTGTGTCAGTACGCTTCAGTTTTATATGAACACTAACCCATCAAACAAGACCAGTTAAAACAGGCAAGTGCAAAGCACATGCACATACACTCACAAGGACATGCACATGCATGATGCTGTTATTTATGAGGTTGACTCCAGGGAAAATTTAGCTGCTGAAGCTTCAACTCAAAAGTCCTTGCTATGCAGCTTTGAAAAAACTTAGCAGGGCAACAACATGGTGAAGATTTTGAACTAACAATCTTTGGTTTGTTGCCATTGGCAAGTCTTTAATTCTAAGTCTGATAAATTTGAAAACTTCACTAAGATGAGAAATTGCTAGCTGTCATTCTTACAGTGTGTTCTGTTTCCTTTTTCTCTTGTCAATGTTCCTCATGTTCTAGATTCACATTACTGTTATGGACAACAATGACAATGGTCCCATCTTCTCCCAGCCAACCTATGACGTCACTATTTCTGAAGATACACCACCTGACACTGAAGTGGTCCAGGTTCTGGCATCAGACCGTGATGAGCATCACCAGTTGACCTACTCTCTGCAGAGCTCCATAGACCCAAATAGCATGCGTCTGTTCCGCATTCATCCCACCCAGGGCACCATCTACACTACTCAGAGGCTTGACCATGAGGCCTGTGCACAGCACATTCTCACTGTCATTGTAAGAGATACTTTGGTCTGGTATAAGCTATTTGTGGTCTAAAACTCTCTCACAGCTCTGCCAATGGCTTATGGTGTATTCATTATATAGATGGTTTTCAGCTGATGGCAAAAGTAACAGTCAATTATAGCTGTGAGCTTTAGGCTTTAGATTAGGTTTCCTGTTTTAATAATGCAAGCATGCAGTGGTCATTGTCTACGTGGGGTGCACCTCCTTTTAAGTGACGTCAACTGACTTGTCTGTGTCTGACATCTGTGTGCTGTCAAGATTATCCATGTTCTATCGTCGCGTTCTATCATCGGTTACATGATAAGTTTAAAGTAAAGTTAATCACCGCAATCCAAATCATGATCAAAACATCAATGAGTAAGAAACATTCTATTCATTGGTTGACACACTGCTTTTTCTAATAGCATGTCTTTTTACATTTACATTGCACTTTCTTTATCTTCATGTGGCATCACTCCTCCAATCTCTCCCTTAACCCCTCTCTCTTAACGTCTACATAAATACCTGGAAAACGTGATTTTTTTTTTCTTTTTTTGTAATTTTTATAACTTTTTATAAATTTGTCAGGCCATAATTAGTAAAAGCTTGGTCTGTGCCACGTCACATGTGCTTATTTGTCTTTATGCCGGTTCTAACATAACTGGTCGGAAAATCTGAATATTTTAAGGCCCTGTGGTCATACATATATGCATCAATGTTCAGTGTAATTATGCGTCAGAATGGTGCACAATTACACCATTCTGATGCACAATTAACATTTGCACTTTCTACTGTTGTATATTGCTATGAGAGAAAAAGTAATTGATGCTATGTTATTATTGGGTAATGGCCTCAGTAACTAGTAAGAGTAAAATAACAAGTGGACAGAAGAACTGGTGCTATCTGAGAATAGACATTTTTTCAGGAAATCATTTCAGAGTCTTGTTTCATTTGTAGATCAGCAGGAAAACCAGAAACAATCAAAAGCCTGTTCTGTCATTCTCTCTGAAGTCATCATTTAGCAATTAAGAAAATTATACCATACAGTAAACCAGTATCTACATCTCATTACATCATTATAATTTGCTTATCTAATTGTTTTGGGGTTTTTTTTTTAGATATTATTTAGACTTTGGTCACATACTGATCATTAAAGAAGACTTTTGGTTTTGGTTTGTTTAATCATTTCTCCACAGGTAAAGGATCAAGAGTTCCCATACAGAAAAGATCTGGCCCGTGTGCTTTTAGAAGTGGAAGATGTAAATGACCATGTGCCCATTTTTACCAGTCCTCTGTATGAAGGTTCAGTCTATGAGTCAGCAGCAGTGGGATCGGCTGTAGTCCAGGTTACTGCCCTAGACAAAGACAAAGGCAAGAATGCAGAGCTACACTACTCCATTGAAGCAGGTAGGCTATGACAACTGAATACTTGCTCCTGGATGTTCACATGGATTGCACACTAATTTGATATTTTGTTTATTATTGTTTTTGTTTTTTTTCTCTTAAACAGGGAACAGTGGAAATGCATTCCATATTGAGCCAGTTTTGGGTGTCATCACTGTTGTGCATGACCTGGACTTATCAAGCATAGGGCATTATGTTCTCACTGTCAGAGTAACTGACAGTGGCTCCCCCCCGCTGTCCACTACCACAGTGGTGCGTATTGCTGTTACTCTGTCTGATAACGCTGGTCCAAAGTTCCCTCAACCTGAGTACCAGACTGAGATCGCAGAGAATGCAATGGTTGGGAGCTCCGTCACTACAGTCAGTGCTGTCAGCCAGTCCACTCTCACTTATGACATCAAGCAGGGAAACACAGATCATGTTTTTCTGATAAATCAATATAGTGGCGTGATTACTACCCAAAAATCTTTAGACTATGAGACCACAGCGTCTTACACACTGATAGTCCAGGCTGTTAATATGGCTGGCATGGCCTCCAATGCTACTCTGTTAATCCAGGTAGTGGATGAGAATGACAACCCACCAGTCTTTCAGGAGCTTCACTATCATGGCAGTATCAGTGAGGTAGCACCAGTTAACAGTGTGGTCTTAAACTCAGATGGCTCACCTCTAGTAATAAAAGCCACTGATGCTGACCGTAACCAAAATGCACTGTTGGTATACCAGATTGTTGAGGACACTGCAAAAATGTTCTTCACTGTGGACTCAGGAACTGGCTCCATCAGAACCATTGCTAATTTAGACCATGAAACCTTTGCTGCCTTCCACTTCCATGTACATGTGAGAGACAACGGAAGGCCACACTTGACAGCAGACAGTCCAACTGAGGTCACAATACAAGTGATTGACACAAATGATTCCCCACCTCGCTTCACCCAGAATGCCTATGAAACAGTCCTGCTACTGCCCACCTATGTTGGAGTAGAAGCTCTGCAGGTTTCAGCCACAGACCCTGACAAAGATGTCCCTACAGAGCTCACATACTCTCTGAGTGATGGAGTACTGGAGCACTTTGCCATTAAACCTTCAAGTGGAATTATCATAGTCAAAAACAACAACTTTTCCAAAGATCGGTTCCGCTTCAGTGTCAGAGTTTCAGATGGGAAATTCTCCAGCATGGCTTTAGTGACTATACTTGTCAGAGAAGCTCTAGACTCTGGTCTCAGCTTCACCCATAGTATTTACTCTTCATCTATTAAAGAGAATGTGTTGAATATCACCAAGGTAGCTGTGGTCAATGCTATTGGAAACCGTCTGAATGAACCACTAAAGTACAACTTGTTGAATGCTGGTACACATTTCAGAATTCGCCCAACATCTGGAGTCATCGAGACCACAGGTAAAGCCTTTGACCATGAAGAGCAAGAGTTCTATGAACTGGTGGTTGAGGCAAGAAGGGAGCATGACTATCTGCATGTGGCTAGAGTTGTGGTTAGAGTCCAAGTTGAGGACATAAATGATAATGCTCCTGTGTTTGTTGGACTTCCTTATTATGCAGCTGTTCAAGTAGAAGCTGAACCAGGATCACCCATTTTCAGGGTCATGGCAGTGGATGGTGACAAAGGAATTAATGGAGAGGTGTCTTACTGTCTCAAGGATGACCATGGTCACTTTGAAATCAATAGACAGACAGGTAGTCTCAGCCTCAAGAGGTCTTTTGAATCTGATTTGTCCAATGTGGAATACCAGATGGTGATATATGCCAGAGATGGTGGTTATCCACCCCTTTCATCCACAGTAGAGTTCCCCATCACTGTAGTCAACAAAGCCATGCCTGTTTTTGCCAAATCATTTTATTCTGTTACTGTGAATGAGGATGTGGCTGTGCACACACCCATCCTTGGCATCAATGCCACTAGTCCTGAAGGTCAAAGCATCATCTACACAATTGTTGATGGAGATCCATCTTTACAGTTTGACATTGGTTTTGATACTGGAGTCATAAGTGTCATCCACTCTTTGGACTTTGAGGCAACATCATCTTACCACCTGACCATCAGAGCCACCGACTGTCTGACTGGTGCCCATGCTGAGGTTGATGTAGATGTGTTTGTCCAGGATGTCAACGATAACCCACCTATCTTCCAGAAAATGACCTACAGGGTAGTTTTGTCTGAAACAGCCATGATTGGAACTCCAGCACTTCAAGTTATTGCCACAGATAAAGACTCTGAAAAAAACAATGTTGTCCACTACCAGATCTTCTCAGATGTACATAATAGTACAGACTACTTTCATATTGACAGTAGCAGTGGATTAATCCTGACAGCACGTATGCTAGACCATGAACTACTCCAAAAGTATGACTTTACTGTCAGGGCCACTGACAATGGTTTCCCACCACTGAGTAGTGAAGTGTCAGTGACAGTCATGTTGAGTGACATGAATGACAATCCTCCGGTTTTCACCCAGCTGCTCTATGAGGCATATGTGAATGAGTTAGCACCAAGGGGACACTTTATAACCTGCATCCAGGCATCAGATGCAGACAGGTCAGATTTTGATAAGTTGGAGTACAGTATTTTATCAGGAAATGAAAGAAGAAATTTTGCAATGGACAAAAAGACAGGAATAATCACACTGTCCAGCCATCGTAAGCAAAGAATGGAGCCTGCCTACAGCCTCAATGTTTCAGTGTCTGATGGGGTGTTCACCAGCACTGCACAGGTTCATGTAAAAGTATGGAGGGCCAACCTGCATAGTCCGGTGTTTGGACAGAATATATATGAGGCAGAATTAAGAGAGAATGCTGCTATGGGAACCAAAGTTATACAGGTAAGTGCTATTGAGAGTCATTAAATTATTTTACTTGTATAATTTCTCTGAAGATATTAAGTATATTAAGTAATTATAAAGTATTAGTCTATACTGACTAAGACAATTAAAAATTTAATTTCAGGTCAAAGCAACAGATACAGACCTGGGAGAGTTTGGGCTCATCACTTATTCCTTTGTGAATGATGTGGGCAAGGACCAGTTTAGCATTGATGCAAATGGTCAGATCTGCACCACAGAAAAGCTTGATCGTGAGGATCCAGCTAACAAGGATATTGTTCTCACAGTGGCAGCCCAGGATTTAGGTGGACGTGTCTCTTACTGTACAGTACAAATTATTCTGTTGGATGATAATGATAATGCACCTCGTTTCCGTGCCGCAGAGTACCGAGCTTCAGTGAAATCTGATGTGGCTGAAGGTTTTTTGGTGACACAGATTCAGGCCTATGATCCTGATCATGGCATTAATGCCAAAGTGACATATTCACTTTACAGTGAGGCACATGTACCAGTCGTAGACATTTTGGAGATAGACCCAGACAATGGTTGGATGGTGACTAAAGGCAGTTTCAGCCACTTGAGGAACTCTGTATTATCTTTTTTTGTGAAGGCTGTTGATGGAGGAAATCCAATCAAACACTCTCTAGTTTCTGTCTACATTCATGTTCTTTCTCCAGAGGCTTTTATTCCATCCTTTAGCCAACATCATTATTTATTTAGCATGCCAGAGAACACCCCTATAGGTTCAATCATAGGAACAGTGCACCTCAACACTCCTCTTGAATTTACCTCACTCTCTACTACCTTTGTCCTGGTTAATGGAGAGATCAGTGAAAACAACCAAGATGGGGTGTTTATGGTGGAAAAGGATACCGGAGTAATCAAGCTCGATAAGCCCTTGGATCATGAGGTGATCAAAGGATACTACTTCAAAGTCACTGCCACAGCACAACAAGCTAAGCTGGATTCTGTGAGTTCTGTTGAAGTTGAAATCAAAGTATTGGATTTGAATGACAACAAACCAGTCTTTGAAGCCAACTCATATGATACCACCATTATGGAAGGAATGTCAGTTGGAACCAGAATTATTCAAGTCCAAGCAACAGACTCAGATTCTGGGGCAAATGGCCAGGTAACATACAGACTTGGGACATTAATCCAGTCCAAGGGGGATTCAGACACACTGGTCAGTGCCTTTAGCATTGACAGCAACACTGGTTGGATCACTACACGCAAAGACCTGGATCATGAAACCAGCCCATCCTACACTTTTACAGTGGTGGCCTCAGACCTTGGGGAGACCCTGTCCCTTTCCAGTACTACCACTGTCACAGTGGCAGTGTCAGACATCAACGACAACCCTCCCAGGTTCATGGAGAACCACTACTTTGGTTCTGTTCAGGAGAGTGACCCCCCAGGTGAGGTTGTGGCTGTGCTGAACACTAGAGATGATGACAGCTCTGCCTTCAACCGACAAGTCAGCTATCACATCACTGGTGAGTCCCAATGCAAATATCTTTTATTGCACCCTAACAATGCCGCCAGACAAGAAGACTCATGCGGAGTGATTGAACTAAGCCCTGGAATATGCCCAGTGCCTCTTCATTTTTATTCTTTAACTATCCTAAAAGGTGAATTATAACAGGACAAGGGAAGGAAGAAAAAGAACTCATTGTGAATGTTAAAAGCATGAATTAATAATAACAACAACGCCACGAGGCAACTGTTGTTGTGATTTGGTGCTATAAAAATAAAATTGAATTGAACTGAATTAATATGGACAGTGATCAGACTACTGGCTTTGCTTATTTGCTTTCTGCTCATTGACAAGCTAGAAGGTAATAATGAAGTCAAAGATCCCCAGGCAGGACTACAATGCCTAATGAAAGATTTTTAATAAGAAGGAAATCCTTCCCCTGATGGCTTTGTAATGAATATCAACCAAGACACCTGGACTGAATGACAGATATGTGAGTCATGTGAAGTTGTAGCTGGTAGCTGAAAAAGAAGCAGGGGAGGAGTAATGACTTGCTTAAATCAAGTGTATCTTAAACTTAGAACCATCACAACAACATCTTGAGGCAACTGTTGTTGTGATTTGGCACTATATAAATAAAAATTATACATTATATATTGTAAAAATATAAATAAAATTGAATTGAATTGAATACTGAATATGGTGCTGCAGACAGTTGACAGCAGGTACGGCTCAGGATCACAGTAAAAAAATAAAATAAATAAAACAGCTGCCCCTCCTCAAGGAAAAGCCATTGCTCTATCCTTTTACCTGCTGACTGATTTCTCTCTAGTTCTCTTTTTCGCTAGTGTCCTTATCTCTACTGGTAGCATGAGATGTTACCTGCAGCCTATTCAGGTTGCGCAGGTAGTCCAGTTCCTCCAGGATGCCACATCCATAGGTGCTGTTGCAAACAGGTTTGCTTTGTCTCTCAGCACAGTCTCAAGAGCATTGAGGAAATACCAATAGATGGGCCATTACATGAGGAGAAGTGGACAGGGCTGTAGAAGGGTATCAACCCAGCAATAGAACCAATATCTGCTCCTTTGTGCGAGGAGGAACAGGACATACACTACCAAATTTCCACAGAATGACATCCAGTGGGCTACTCATGTGAATTTTTCTGACCAACTTATTAGGAAATGACTCCATGAGGGCAGCTTGAGCCCCCGACATCCTTTAGTAGGACCTATGCTCACAGCCCAGCACTGTGCAGATCGATTGGCATTCCCTAGAGAATACCCGAACTGGCAGATCCACCACTGGCGTCCCTTTCTCTTCACAGATGAATGCCGATTCACACAATTTTTGTTATCAGGGAAAGACTGACCACCCGCTGATTGCTCGAATATTCTCTCTGTGTTTTAGTATCTGTAAAATGGTATTAAATGATAATAATTTTAATGATACAAACCTGTAATTTTACAGGCATTTAACATTTACCGTTCAAACTCATTAACTCATTCTGAATAAATCTATAGATAATATGCATTGCTATTATTGTTACTTTTCTGTAATTTTACTAATTTTGGTCAATAATTTTAAAGGTTAACAGTAAGTTTAAAACTCAAACAGCAATAAAATACACCATCTGTGAAATTACAGTAATTATAACTGTTTTCAGTGATTAAAAACTGTATTATGACAGTTTACTAATGCCTGTAGATGTTATATACTTGTAAAAAAAGATTTTTTACACTTTTGTTGTGAAAATGTCCACAATTATGCAACAGAACATATACTTCATTTATTGTTAATTTTTACTCACTGCATAAAGTTTTAGATATGTATTTACAGTATTAAACTAGAATTGTATGAGTAACAATCCCATTTCGCTCAGTGGCAGCCATTAGTGCATTATTTTAGTTTGCTGATGGCTCTTTCATACACTTCGTCTTCACCTATTAGCCTACCTATTAGCTTACCTATTTGGTGTACAAACAAAAATACCTGCATAAACACAGTTTAAATCCAGTACAGTGACATCCCAAAATCAGACCACTAGTGAAGATCTTTCGTTTTGCAATATAGTGCAAAAACCCATAATTACAAATTATAATAAGATAAGAAATAGTTTATTCATCATGTCTTGATGCATGCTCAATCATCCAGGTAAGGAAATCCCAGAAGGTTGATTCTGTTCATCTGGACGTAGCGTTTTCTGTGGGAGAAACGTTTCGTCACTCATCCAAGTGACTTCCTCAGTCTCAGCTGACTGCAGGTTTCCCCAACCTTATAAACAGTACATTTGCATAATGACTGAAACTGGCACCATTGGTAAACAATGGGCCGTCAGGTCAGTTTCATGATCAATGGTATGCAAATTGTCATGACCATTGATCAATGGCCATGAGTACTATTCACAGAGAAATCACCAAAATCCTCCAGAAGGCACAGTGTCAGCTGCTAAACAAACGGGTGAGACAAACAAATTTTACCATCGATGTGCTTAAATCTAAAGAGGAGCAGATCCGACAAAG
>VVAS01097595.1:0-10617 GCA_015103295.1 Ptychochromis oligacanthus | reverse complement strand
ACAGTACTGCAGCACTCCCACCAGTAACAGAATATACAGTATCGATATTTTCCACATAAACACAAAATCAACTCGAGTTATTTAGTGAGACATTTGTTTTTAGGTCATTATTATATTATCATTGTTGCAGTAATAAATGCGCTGTGAATCTTTCGGAAGCGATGAGATGCACGACAACAAATTTAAAGGAGGAAACAAATGGTGTCATGTGGCTAAGGCTTAGTCGACCCCTACATCCACCCGCATGACCTCTCTTTGGCCCCGTCATTATTACTTCAGCCAATAGAGGGAACTGTGACAATGAACGCTAACTGTTGCATCAGTCACATGTGGAGTTGTTTTTTTTGGTTTCTTTTAATGCAATTCAGTGAAAGTGTGAAAAACAGCTGTGATAGTATACCTGTTGTATCAGATTATTAATTAAATCAACAGCCTGCATGCTTCGAAATCATACTGAAAGTTCTACACTAAACCTCAGTAACACAATGCAGTATACAAAAATGTAAGTAGTCACTGATTAAGGAGAGAGGAGTGAGTGAAAAACAAGTCAAGGCATGAATTTAATTTAGCAGTTCTTCTTGACCATACCTTGGATAATAATGACTTACTAGAGATCAGACTGGGAAATACCATATTAATGTATCAAGTGAATCATCGGTTCCTGTTCCTGAATGTCATGTGAAAAAACACATGACATTCAGGACTTGCTAACTAGCTCCTCACCACTTCATGTTATTCTGATAATTACTTAATCTTTTTGCAATCCCTAAACATCATCATAAAAAACTAACAAGCACATGCAGAGTTTTTACTTTAGAATTTACAGTGAGCCCAGCGAAAAAAGGTGTAATTATGAAAATGATGATTATTACTTATGAAGAAAGTGATTATTATTGTGTTTCATGGATATTTATGAACTAATCATAACCTCATGAGTCGTTAAAAGAGCATCTCCCAGTCTTTCTCAACTAACTCTTTGTCTTTTACTATATAGTCCTATGTCCAGAGAGATAACAGATTCATCAGTTTATTGCTGACTTGTTCATCATGGCTACTTTTTGTGTAACATTTTGTAAAGTGGTGTCTGAAACCTGCTTCTCATTAGAACAAAAGTACAAAAACACACACACACACACACACACATACACATCTATTCAACTCTGGGGGGTAGGATCGGCCTATCAGACAGCTGAGGTAGGGTGCCAGTAGGGGGGTGAGGAATATAAATGGGGCTCCCAGCTCCCCATTAGTCTGTCTGAGAGGATGATGTAGGGGGTGGACACATAGGGTGGGGTCAGGCTCAGGTGCTGAGCAAACAGGAGAAAAAACACCCCCTCATCTTCCTCCCTTCTCCTCTTATCTAAGTTGTTGTACCTTTTAGGCAAACCGCCTCCATCCATCTTAAGTCTGGCTAAAGCTCTGAGCTACCTGGAGGCTAACTCTCTAATTCTATTACAGCCATCCCAGAGGAGGATGGAGTATATATCACTGGTCATACAGGCTAATATGTTCTTGTAAAATTCAGCTGACTTTCCACTGTATATTATTTAACTCACATCATCTGTGTCTTTGACTTACTTTCCTTTGTGAAAATGTGCGAGGGACCTTAATGAATCAAGTGAACCAGGACAAAAAGGATATTTTTAGTCGCTCAAAAATAGAGTTGCAGTCTGCAGCCCATATAAACTCTTCGATTATTGTCGAGAGGAAGTGTTTGGGGAACACGCACAGATGTGTGTGTTTGCTTGCCGTGCTGCTGTTCGTATGTGTGTGCAGCAGAGCCAGAAGCGGCTGAGTTTTCTTGCCCATCCCCGTGGCAGCAGGTGTGTAAATAACACCCTAATATAAAATGAGGTTGAATCAAAGTGCTGAGGGACCGGAACGCCACTCATCCACACACACAAACCCTCCGCTTCTCTTCCTCAAACTCCCAACGCTGATCCCAGCTCATCTGCTCATCATCAGTGTCCCCCGGCTGCACTGCGCTACCTCCCTTCCTCTCTAGTCTGCTGGGGCGCTTGTTATAATTCTGGGTCTGTAGGACACGAGTGTTGTGGCATAATTTTTGCCAAGTGTCCTGCTTCTGTGCAGGCTGACAGCTGAACCCAAATCCACTGCTTCACTGAGCCGAATTATAGGCCAGTGTGCCCGGTTCGCCTCGTTTCCCTCACTGTTGCTACCTGTTACTGAAATGAGCACAGGAACTGGTGGGGAAGGTGGGATGAAATGGCCTCAAGCTAAAGGCAATCTAGATGAGGAAATCACATCAATAAGAGGAAGGAGGGAAACACTGTGAACAAGTCATTTGCAATCAAGGTAAATGAAAATGTGGGCAAAACATCAGGGGATGTCTGTCTTTTTTATAAATGCCAAAATATAAACTAATTACCTCAGTATCAACATTGCACATGAAGTTAACATGCAGAGTCATTCATCTGTAATTAGCCAGCTCCAAATACATACATATAAATACATGTACCAACAGACCAAAATGCTCATATGGCTGAAATTTCAAATAATAGGTCAGTGTATGTGCTATTAATCCATATGAGTTAAAAGTTCAGGCTTCAGACTGCTCTAAACCCTTGGTTTAAGACACTTTTTTCTACTCTTGGCTCTATATGATGTCAGTCTGGCTGTGAGTGCAGAAGCCCCACCCACTTGTTTTTGTAACATCTTGTCTATACTGTATATAGTATTGTTTTAACTTTGGAATATTTGACATTTGAGTGCCTTAGCTTTACTTATCTTTACTTATTTTTTTTTACAGAGAATTTACATTTTCTATCTTTCATATTTATATTTATATAACGTATTATATAAGTGATCCCCCCACCCCCACCCCGGGATTAATAAAGTATTCTGATTGTTTTCCCCAAAGCGGCAGCCAATCAGAATAAAGTTGGCTTAAAGGGAGGTTGGCTCCAAAGGGGAGCTTGTTTCAGACAGAGGATAAACTGAGCGGCTGCACCAAGGCTCAAGGCTCACTTGGCTATAAGGTAAATAAAGACTATTTTTGAACTATGAATAATGCAGAGCTACTCTAGTAGAGTCCAAAAATAAAAACATGGAGCTGCAAATAAGTAAACAGGAACAGGTCCCCTTTAAATCTACAATAAAATTTTCTTGTGGTCAGTGTAACAGCATTGTTACCTTATTAAGTCACTTCCCACTCATTAGGTACTGACTCTTGGTCATGATCCCTTGCCGTCACATTTCAGTGCTTTAGGCAACCTTTAGCATCATTCTGCAGGATTAATGTTGTGCTTGGGTATATTCAAAGTGCAAAAACAAAACTCCAACCTGGAACAAGAACCTCGGTCTCCTGACTGACAGCCATCCCTCTTGTGCTGCCACTGTATATTATGTAACTATTGCCATCTGTGTCTTTGACTTACTTTCCATATGGAGCCATATGGGTTTCACAGTCTGGTGGTACATTTAGCAGAGTTTGCTATCTGTGTCCAGTATCACCGGGGCCATGGAGTCACGTAAAAGGACAGCTTGTGCATATCTCGGAGAAGCCTGAAGTTTCGTCACAATGGGAGCACTTGACACCCTGCGGAAACGGGTTCAAATATGCATAAAATTTTAGCAAATATGAAGCCATGCTTCCGGCCATCTGTCTAATATTCTCCCTCTTTTAACTCTGTTTTCATCAAAACTGGTGGAGCAGCTAAACACTCCATTATGTTCATATGCTTGTGTTTATCTGCTGCCTGTTGCTGGGCAGGGTACAGCAGCTTTATCGAAGTCTTTTCAGTGAAAACGCCTGCTTTAGATTGATAGGAGAATTAACCAAAACCAGAGACTGTAAATCAAGGAGGACGCAGCAAGCGGTGACGTCACAGTGAAGCCTACAGAATGGCTTTATGGTCGGTGCCATCTTTTCAGGCTTGAGCAGGGCAGTGACACTTGAAACCTGATTAGAACACACCGCCAACGCAAAAGTGCAAGGTGCACTGTTCACATCCTGTGAATGACCCTCCTGGTCTGACTCACCAAAACAGCTTGTTAATCACTCCAGATCAGGCATCGCAATCAAGCCAGACACACACCCAAACATACCTGCCTTTCAGACCTAATAGCTACTTGATTGTAAGAGTGAATTTAACTAATGCCACCATAATCACAAGTAGAAAAATGAAATGACTTAGTAGTTCATGGGAGAAATTACTAATAGAAGTCTAATGGAGCAAGAGACTACACAGACAGACTGCACACTGACTTGCTTATACATTGGCTTAAAGTTCAAGCTGTGGTACTGCCACTTGACCAAAATAGTAAAGTTAAGAGCAATAAAACCAAAATGACTTTGATTATGCTAAAAACATTACAAAGAGCTGAGAAGTTAAGAGTGAGGGGATAGCTTTTTGTGAATTTCTTACCATAAATTACCCATTTTTCATTAAATGTAATGTAAATTTGAACATTTGTTAAAAAAAAAAAGGTATTAACCTAATAAGTTATTAGACTTAATAAGTCAGATTATTAAATGTATTGTCAAAAGCCTTTTTGGGATCCACATGCTCCTTCAGTTTCTAAAGGCAAACGAGCACTGAGGCACAATTGAGAGTTTAAAAAAAATGATCTAAATTCTTTAAGCTCCAATAAAATGATCAAGTGTGGCTGTTCTTCCAGGTGTTACAGTAATGAGATTTATGAGGTTTAGCAGAGTTAGAGGTTAGCAGTAAGATAGCTACTTAGGTGATATCTAAACATGCTATACCACATTCTGACTAAAGTATTTTTTAAAAAACCTCAACTGTAGGCTATCCCTCTGCACATAAACAGAGATGGAAAACTAAATACCAGCATCATTTCTGGGGTTAGTGAGATGCGCTAGCTGACATCTAATAGTCAGCTACCTTGTGGTTAACTAATATGAACATATTAGCACAGAGAAGATGAAGGATGAGGGTTAAAAGTAAGTTTGAGGACCCTGATTACCATATAATGACAAACACCATCATGAGGCAGTACAAAGAAACCAAAAACAGACAAAACTTCAGCCAGGAGAATGTCTGAGATAGCCTCATCCGAGGTTAGTCATTAACACGTTACTGCATGGGTAAGCCAAAAGTCCACAATTAAATCTTAGTTGGCCTGATTGACTCTTTTCTGAAGCTCTAAAATACAGAACACCATGAGCCCATGGCCTCATGGTGTTCTGTATTAGTAACACTATGTGTTACACATGAATAGTGCTAATTTAAAAAAAGTGACGAGGCCTGACTGAACTGAATCGTTTTTGTGCGCTCTTTGTTCGAAAAACAAGGGACAAAGCAGTGCAGCATGTAAAAAAAGGTGAGGGCCTCACCGAACGCAGTGCACGCTTGGACTCAGAAACAGAGTCATCATCACTTAAAAAGCAGCTAGAGCAGGGGAGTGACAGGGAATCAAACTGGGGATTCACTGCTGACAGTATTTGCACTCTTGTGATATGTGATAAGCTAATCCCCACTTCAAAAGTGTTTGAGGTAAAGACAGTTGATTGGTGCAGCTTTAAATTTGCTATTAACCAAACATCAGTGTTTCCAGACTTTGCCATTCCACACCTGCTCAGCAGGTGCTTTCACAGAGTTTCCATTTTCTGGCACAGTTGGCTCTCATTAACAGTTAGTACAATAGCCTTTTCGGTGGGTTTCGGTCTCTGTTCTGTAAACTTGCTCGTTGCCTTCTGTTGTTTTTTAGGGCTTCCCTGCTTCTGCTTTCTGGACTTCTCCGACTGTTCAGACTGCCTCTCTGTTGGCAGCTGCAAGCCTGTTCATTAACCTCAGATTTCAGTACAGCAACTCTAACATAAACTGCTCTGCTTTGGTGTCTACACTGGGGTCCTCTTCCTTGTAATCCACATCTGAACCATGGCACACTCAGAATCAAAGTTATTTTCCTCAGCGCCTGTATTTTCCTTTAATCTTGTATCATCTTGCTAAATTAAAGAATGACACCACGGAGGTTAAGGACAGTTGTGAATAATGGCACCTTCTGCTGAGAATTTTCTGCTGGGTTAATAAGTCATGCACTGAATACTGAAATTGTGGTTCCAATCTCCAAAATCACCGGTACCCCTCCCCTCCTCTCACTGAACAATCACTGCAGTGAACTGGCCAGTTAGTTACTCAGCTGATTTGCATTATAATATTAGTGGAGCTTTTGGTTTGATTAGTTTGGTTAGTGTGACTTTCAGGCCACATGGAGATGAATGTTTCTGCAGCTCATGGTTTCAGCGGTTATTTAGACCACAAGATTTATTAAAATAGACTTTGTGACTTGGTGCAGCCTCATGGTATCAATCAGTGGAATAGGCTCGCTCATTTGGGAATGAGTTGATGATCCCTCTCTGAGCTGGTGGAATCGACAAATTTAATTCAAAAACTCCTTCAACACAGCGTGAGGCAAAGTTGCTTTGCAATGAATATTATGGCAGAGGCTGCGTCCATGCGGAGTGAGCGGTATATACAGGAGGTCTGTTGTTTCGAGCAGGTTCAGATGATTTTAACGTGGATAGAACTGTGCTATTGCATGAGTCAGCAGTGGCTGTTTTTCTAATGAAATGAGGACGTTTTGATGCTCACTGAGCCTCATAAATCCATCTTCTTAAATAAGAGAACAGAAATAACTGTATTAATTGAACCAGTATATTAAGTTAAAACATTTGCACCAGCATGAAAATATACCAAGTGTGCTTTTGGTTTTATAATCACTCACTTGAGTAGTGATTATTTAAAAGTAGCACCAATTAGAGAAAATGTTAAGTGGACTGAAAGAGGAACATCTGTGTATGGCTAAGTGTGCATGCGTGTCTGTGTGGACCTTTTCTTATTAATGGACCCCCTCCTCTCTCCCTCTCTCTGCCCCCTCCTCTCTCCCCCCCTCTCTCTCTCCGTCCTCTGTTCCTCTCTCTCTCTCCTCCATACATCGGAGGCTGCGAGCTGCAGCGGCGGTAGAAAGCGGTGCGGATCCCGGTGTGTGCCGATCTCAGGAAGGGGTGTCGGATAATCCAGTCGGACCCTTCAGAGGAGTGGATCTCTCCCCTTCACACATACACACACGCAGCAGAGGCTTTTTTACATTCCCAGCGGGGATTTAAATTTACTCACCACAGGTAAGGTCTTTTTGCACAAGTTTCCATCACTCTGTGGATATCCACACCTCTAATGATCGTACTGAAGCTGCTCCTCCCTCGCCAGCCAGGGCGCACCGTATGTGATGGCAGCCTGGGAGGAGGGCTCTCATAATTTCAAATCTTATCATTTTGTTTCTTTTTCTGAATGATGGAGCGCAAAGATAGGGCGGGAAAGTGCCATAGATTAACTTGAGAGTCACGTCTAAGCAACACACCCTTTAATGAGAAGTGTCTGCGCGCTTCGCCACGCACGTGTGCACCCAGTTCACGGTGTCCGTGTGAACGTGGCTAGAAGTTTGTTTTGGTGGGGAAAACTAAAAAGAGGAAAATGGATGTGCGGATGCTGCGCTGGAAAAGGCTTAACTGGCTGCTGACTGACTGAGTGCACTTTTTTCTTTTTTCCTTTTTTCTTTTTTACAGGCAAATGTCCTAATTATACCTGCATGGGCTTCTGCGCGCTAATCATACAGATCGCCTTCTTTTCAACTGTTTATCACTGCTTCATTGTGCCTCGCTGGCTTAAAATGCAGCCTATCTAATGCAGCTGGAGTTCATAACAAGCAAAAACTTACTATTGTAGCTTAAAATGTGCATAGAAGTAGGACTAAATGCCACATGTGTCTGTTCTTTGTTGCGAGTCTACAGCAGTTCATTTTGCGTCTTTACGCACGCTTTTGCGTCGCCGGAAAGTTTGATTTGTGTATTAGCGCAGCTGTGCCATCGGCCATCCTGCATACGGGGGTCCATACATGAGAGAAGCTGTGCTCCATCCTGCAGAGAATTCCATCTAAAATCATAACAAGTGAATACTTTTTGCATACTGAAATTCTGACACCATAAAACACGACGCAATATTTTTTTTAATCTTTTTTGTTTGTTTGTTTTTTTACCTTTTACTTTGTTTCTCTTCACAGAAATCAATCAAAATGCTTAACTAATACAGTAAAGCGGTTAAAAATATATGTTTGCCTACATAAAGTCAAAAATATAAAAATCCTGATATTTGAACTGTAGTTTGGCACACTGCTTGAAAAGGAGTCATTAAAGATAATAGTTACAGTATGTGAGCACTTTATTCCTGCCAATGTGTATGACAGAGAGCAAGGAGGGGGATGGAGGGAGTGGGCTCTAAGTTTTCTTCAGAATGACTCAAACTCATCTGTTTTAATAATAAAATTAGAATAAGGAGCCCGGTGTGCTCGTTTAAAGAAGTTCTCCAGAACATCTGATGTGGGGCATTTATTCCATACATACAGCACTTAAGTAGTTTTTAATAGCACCACAATGGAGGTTCTGCTTCGGGACATGTCTAAGTCCCATTACACTGTAGGACCCTTGAGCTCTGTGTCCAAATCTGTAGCCCATACAAACGCACCGTAGCACTCTACTGCAGCCTCTGGCGACCGGTGATAAGGCTCGAGGGGGTCTGACTCCCACGCTGAACCCTCTGAGTGCCGTGAAGCTTTTGGGGCAGGCACTGTGACCACTTTGATTAAGGGATAATAAACCCATTTATAGAAGGCTTTCAGGTGACGTAACTCGCCTGAGCGGAGATAAAAGCAGGGGGGCAGAGTTGCCACTGAGCCGTTATTTCTGGGTGCGACCAAATATCCTCACAAACTGCAGTGAACAGGGGGAAAAGTTTGCTCTCAGTCACTTTTTGTTAATGTGAAGGCAGAGTGTGTGGAAAGTTACAACCCGAGTAGGAAGATGGGTGTAGTATCTCTAACTGCTTCTACGCAAAAGGTTTTCAATGAGGAAATGAATATGAGGGAGTAGCTGTTTATTTATTTGAAGGTGAAATCTTTATTTTGCTGCTGTTTATTAATCGGTGAATGCATAACACCGGCAGAGTTAGTATTTATGGCTTTAATCTTGATGGTCTTCCTAAGCAATCGTTTCAGCAACTTTGCAGCTCTGATGCTAGACGATGTTTACCCCAGGTGACTTTCCATCTCACTAGCAACAAATCTGTCTGCCTCCTCAGACCATGGGGAACAATTTAGATCTGTTGATGTGTTAGTACAGCTCATGCTGATACACAATGAGCATTTGATATGCTCATTTTAGGAAATAGAGTAAATAAATCTGCACCAGTAAAATGGCACGTCCACATTACTGAATCAGTTAACTCACACCACTACTATCCATGTTTCAAGCCCAGTTATAGTACTTTGATCCATCTGCAGTGATGTGAAACTGACCCTGATCTGATTGGAGGCCTCTGCTTATTGATTACCCATTGAGCTTCTCTCCAGGTTTTTTTTTATTAGCTGTGAGAGAAGCAAGAGGATGGTCCATGTAGCCTTCAAAGTGTGCAGTTTGCTTAAAGAGCTACTTCATAAATTTGAAATTGACAATCTCTGTGATCCTGACAGTCCACCCATGAGGGTATTCATAGAACCACAGTTACATAAGTAACGTGTTAACATCTATACCCATTTTGGAGGCACAGCGTTTTTTCCTCATACATCCCCGAAGCATCTTTCTTACCAGCAAAGGCTGGAATCAGAGACAGATCCACTGACTCTACACCCCCACTGAAACCTAAGCGCCGAGATATACTCGATCAGAGCTAGTTCGTACAGCATATTGTCTGGCCAAGAGGAATTCAAATGTGTTTATAGCTGTCCCAAATCGCCCTAAAAGAGAAGGGATAGATGCAACGTCGCTTAAAAGGGACCTATTGCATTCAAATCCAGCTCCATGTTTTTATTCTTGGACTCTAGTAGAGTAGCTTTGCATGATTCTGCTCTCTTGAAGAAGACTGTTTTTCTGTCTTCTCTTTCCACTCACTTCCTAATCAATTACAATAAATGGCTGCCCCTCCCTGAGCCTCGTTCTGCAAGAGGTCTCTTCCTATTAAAAGGGAGTTCTTCATCCCCACCCATTGCCAAGGGCTTGCTCCTGGGGGATAGTGAGATAGTTGTGTTAGTGATAGATAGTGTTCTCTCATTAATATCATAAAGTGCATTGGGATGAGTGTTGTTATTTAACCCTGTAAGCCCGTATAAAGGCAGAAACAATTACAGACATAATCACCTACTATAAAAAAAAAAAAATAATAAAACAGGACAATGGTGTTTATTTCCAATTGTTGCTCAAAGTTTAGACCCTAAAAATATGGCTAGGGCTTAACAGGATAAACTGAATGGAACTGAATTGAGTTAAACTTCAAAGTAATCTTCAGCCATCTCATACTGGGCCTTGGTGGAGCCCCACAGTTCATCTACTGTCTGAAACAAGTCATTTGAGCTCCTCTCCCATTAAGCTTAAAGAATTGAAAGGCAGGTGGGTGGGGCTTCTGTGCTCACAGATAGAGCAGTGTGCCTTAGATGACCATATTAAGAATATCCCCTCCCCCAACGGCAGAAAAACTGAAATGAGTGTTAAGAGAAGTCTGAAGGCTGAGCTTTGGGCTCACAGGTATTACTTATACATATGCTGACTCCATTATTTGAAACTTTCGCAGTGTTTATATGAGCATC